>PVLA01005698.1:0-140055 GCA_004027455.1 Hydrochoerus hydrochaeris
ACCATTATGGAAATCCATATGGAGAATTCTCAGAAGACTAGGATTGGAAGCCCCATTCAATCCAGCTATCCCCCTCCTGGGTATTTTCCCCAAAGAACTGAAAAGTTCATATCACACTGATATATGTTCACCCATGTTCATAGCTGCACAATTTGTGATAGCTAAATCCTGGAAACAACCAAGATGCCCATCAACTGCAGAGTGGATGAAAAAGATGTGGCAATTTTATTCAATGGAATATTACTCAGCTATAAAAAAGGATGATCTTGAGGCCTTCATAGGCAAATGGAGACAACTTGAGACTATCCTCACTAGTGAAATAAATAAGAATCATATTTATAAATATCATATTGTGTCTCTAGTGTAAAAAGTAAATAAGAACTATAAGAGTAATAAAACCAAAATGTGTAATTGCTATTGTCAAAAAGAGAGGAAAAGAAAGTGCTCTAAGGGATATAACTGCATGTATGTTGGAGTGTGTAAAATAGATGACCATATTGCTGAAACTTTGTTGGATCTTGGAGCAGAACTCTTTGTAGTCTGACTGTTTGAATATTTACTATGTATGCTTTAACTTTGTAACTTGAACAACTACATCCAGGATGACAATATGTAATTTATAAATTACTGATTTCTTAGTGGGGCTTTTTCTCATTTTCCTTTTTCTTCCTTTCTTTTAGAATTCTGTATTGTTGCTACCCTTTTTTCTCTTTTATTTTTTTCTTCTCTTTAAAATTTTAAAAATGTATAATTGCTATTATAAAAAAAGAGGAAATAGGAAGCACTATAAAAGATATAGATGCATGTATGTTTAGGTGTGTGGGATTGATAACCATATTTCTAGGCTCTTGTTGGATTGCTGAACAGATCTGTTTGCACTCTCACTGCTTGAGTGTCCACTTTGTGTGCTTTTATTCTGTAATTTGAATAACTATTTCTAAAAGAACAATATGTAATTTACCAACTAGTGAATTCTTACTGTTTATCTTCTTTTCTTGAAATTCTGTAATATTTCTACCTTTTTCCTGTTTTTTTTCTCTTTAAATAAAAAAAATTAAAACACAAGAAAGACTTTGACAACCTAACTTAATGACAAGGAACTAGTAAAATTCTAGTGTAATAAAATAATATTCTAGTAGAAGGAAATAATTACAGAAAAATAGATATAAACAAAATAGCGAATAGAAAAACAATAAAAAATAAAAGTTGGTTCTTTGAAAGTTCAACAAAACTGACAGACTGCTAACCTAACTAACAAAATTAAGAGGACTTAAAATGCAAATCAGAAATGAAACTGCAAATATCATTACCAATTCTACTGAAATAAAAAAGTTCATAAGAGAGTACTATGAGCAATTGTACATCAACAAATTTATATTTTTAATGTATTTTTTTTTACTAGTGGTACACAAAAACATATGATGCTATGTGATTTAAAATCTTGATTTAATGTTTGGTGATTGTGTGATTTAAAGAATTTAAAGCATTTGCATGTGCATGCTAAATTTATTTCAATACTTGGTTATAGGAGCTGTTGCTGCTAGAAATAAACACTATGATAAATAAATCAAATGGAAGAAAACTGAAACATGCTAAGCTGAATCAATCACAGTATTCAATTTGCAACCTATTCATCATTATGCAAAGCATTTGAAATTCAGCTAATACATTTGCCTTTATCCTGGTGTCCATCAGAAGATATTATAAACTTTTGTATTTTATCCTTAGCTTTCTCCCCTTTGCAATCCTCTCATTTAATTTTATATTATTATACAAATACTTTCAGTACAATGTTTGCTATACATTTTTCTAAGATTATCTTCATTAAAGGTATATGTCCTTGGGTATGCTTAGCAACCTCCAAGGGGCTAGCAGGGGTATGAATTCAGTCCCGGGAGCCGACCATGTGTGAGTTGAATCGCAGCACATAGGGAAAGCTTTGCAACATTGCTCCAAGCTGGTAGAAACATGCCTAGTGTCCCAAATCAACCATGGACACTTGGGAGCTCTCCGTGGGCCTAACTGGGCCATAATGAGTGACCTTCAAGCATCTAGCATTTGCCTGAAGTGTGCCCTGAGAGCCAAAAGGGGGCCAGGTGATTCCATGTGCACCTGGAAGGGGGAAGCTTTGGAACATTGCTCAAAACCTGAAATATAGGAAAATGACAAAACGAAAGAGCAAAATGCAATCTCAAACTTCCAGCAGAACCCAAGTAAGCCTAGGAGACATGAACACAGAAGAAAATGCAAGCCATACACCTGCAATTCCTGAAATGATAACAACTGAAGTAAACCAACAAAGCCAGGAATATATAAAAGAACTCAGATCAGAAATAATCTCCCAGGTAAATGAAGAAATGATAAATGTAATGAAAGAAATGCTGAGCACATCTAAAGAAGACATAGTTAAAAAATTAGAGGAACAATGCAAAAAGATGTAAACCCTGAATGAACAATATAAGGAACAAACAGAATGCATGAAGCAGATTCAAAGAGATATTCAGGAAATCAAAAATTCCATCGAAAGTTGGCAGAACCATCTCAACTATAGTGAAGATAGAATTTCAGATCTCAGAGACTAGATTGCAGCTAGTGAACAGGAAAGGAAAGATCTTCTAAAAATAACAAGGAATCAGGAAATAATTCAACAGCTGCAGGATGATGCAAAGAAAAACAACATAAGATTGATAGGGATAAATGAAAAAGAAGGGGACAACACAAATGATATCAAGAGGCTATTTACAGAGGTAATAGTTGAAAATTTCCCAAACATGAGAATCAAAAAGGACATACAGATCAGTGAAGTATATACAACTCCAAATAACCATAACCAAAATAAAACTACATCCAGACATATAAAAATCAATATCCTAGAAATCCAACATAAGAACAGAATATTAAAAACTGTTAGAAAAAAGAGACAGATCACCTACAAAGGAAAGAATAACAGAATCACAGCAGACTTCTCCAAACAAACAATGAAGTCAAAAAGAGCATGCAGTGAAGTATTTCAGATCCTAAAGGAAAAAAACTTCCAACCCAGACTGATGTACCCTGCAAAACTATCCTTCAAAATGGATGGAAAAATAAGATACTTTCACGACAAAGAACAGCTGAAGAACTTCACAATCACCAAGCCAACCCTGCAAAGAATACTGAAAGACATTCTAGATAGACATAGGATAAAACCACTAAGCAAGGCAAATAATTAAACAGAGTGGAAAGGTTAAGAATCAACAGCAGAAAGATAACATGTCAAGAGTAAATCAATATATATCAGTTAAAACCATTCATGTAAATGGCCTCTATTCACCAATTAAAAGAAACAGACTGGAAGAATGGGTCAAGAAACAATATCCAACAATGTGCTATATACAAGAAATCCATCCTAAAAAATCTGGGATTGGAAGTCTCATTTGACCCAGCTATTCCACTTCTGGGCATATTCCCGAAAGAAATGAAAACATCATATCACAGTGATATATGTGCACCCATGTTTATAGCAGCACAATTTGTAATAGCCAGATCTTGGAAACAATCTAAATGCCCATCAACTGAGGAATGGATAAAAAATATATGGTATTTTTATACAATGACATACTACTCAGCTATAAAGAATGATCATGTTAAGATATTTATAGGTAAATGGATGCAACTCGAGACCATACTCATAAGTGAAATAAATAAAACTCACACATGTAAATGCTGTATACTCTCCCTAGTATAAGAAATGGTTTGAGTACATAAATACAAAAAATTCAATAAATATAGTGAAAGGATAAGATAAAGTGAAAGGATAAGAATCTGCTTAAAGGGGGAAAATAATATCTCAGGGAAAATGAGGAAGAAGAAAAAGGAAGGGAAAAGAAAAATTATCTAAAATTACATAAACACTTAGGATAGCTAAGGTGACTGTACTACAAATTCTGTAAGTTCTTGGAACAAAATAGTTAACATTCATAGGACTATAACAATTGTGCATATTATTGTATGGTGATCTGAGGAACTCTTGAAGATCATTATGTAAAATAACAACCCCTGTTATGCTCCTACCACCTTGTTTTGAAGGTCTATATTTTCAGTGTTTTGGGCTCTTTGCTATGTTTATTTATTTGTCTTTTTTGTTTTGCAGTTTTCTAGGAATTTGTTTTATTTTGTTTTGTTTTATTTTGTTTTTCCTTCTAATACAGAAATGATAGGTATGCATGTAGAGACTCATACATGAGTAGAACTTCTCCTAAACAGTTTATGATAATCAATTATATAATACATGATGAAATGAACAGCTACTTTGAAGATAAAGAGACACTATGGTACCCAGTGTTGATTCCATAGCACCATTCTGTGAAATGAACCAATACTATTATTCTTTGTTCAGAGTGATGTTAGTCTGTTTTGTGTTGTTTAATTTCAACATACATGAAAGAATGGACAGCTATTTTGAAGAAAACAAGAGACATTATGGAAGCCATTATTGATTTTTCTATTGTCTGGATTTGAAGGCCTAAAATGCCTTCATCATCCTTTTCTGATCAGTTTAATACTATTTTGTTTTGTATGAATTCATTGTGTGTGAAGATATGGACAACTATTTGGAAGAAAGCAAGAGACAATATGATAGACAGTGATGATCTCCTGTTGTCTTGCTTTGAAATCTGTGTCTCTTACATTGTTTTCTTCTGATCTGCCTTGTTCTGTTTTGTTATGTTTAGTTTTACCCTCTTTAAAATAAAATTTAAAAATTATATATTCTTGTAACCTCACTATAATCAAGATATAGAAAATATTTACAAACCTCAAATTTCCTTCCTGTTTCTTCACAACCAATCCTACCTCCTTTTACCTAATCACTGATCCAGCTTCAAGCAACTACTGATCTGTTTTTAGTAGTAACAGATTAGTTTTGCCTGTTTTAAAATTTTATAGGAAAAAAAATCCATACATTAAGTGTTGTTTTGTGTATGACTTCCTTCCATGATCACTATAATTGGTTTAAGATTCCTTCATACTGTTATGTACCTATGTAGTTCACCTATGCTTATTTTTTAATAGTCTATTTTTTGGATATAGCATAATCAGCTTACCCTTTCATTTACTGAGGAGCGTCTGTGTGGTCTCCTGGTTTTGGGGTACAAACTTTAGTATGGACATCTATTTCCTTTTCTCTTAAGGAAATAGACCAGCAATTCTACTCATTGGTGGAATTGCTGGATTATGAGGAAGTGTATGTTTGACTTTGTGAGAAGCTGCCCAACTATTTTCAAAAGCTGTCCATTTTTTCACTTCTACTGGTCCTATATTTCTGCCTACATGCTTATTTTCAGTCTGTAAATTTTTAACTATTTGTTGGCATACAGTGGCATCTCATCAGTTTAACTTTGAGATATATTTCCAATGCTCATAAAATATGAGAGCAGTAGTACACAGTTTCCAAAATACTCTAAATCACTAAGTGTATATTGTCAGAATAGCCCTAAAATGTCTACTGATCATGTTACATAGCTAAAACCTTGTGGAAACCAGTTCACTGCCTTAAATGTTGGCCACTATGACTCTTAGAAAGTTGCTTTCTAATGTACTACATTATAGAAGTTTTGAGTATTTAAATTTTACATTTTTAAACAGAATGAGATTGGAGAGAAAATGATTTCCCTGCTTTCACTTCTTACGCTGGCAACTGTTAGCAAGGGCTGCCTGTCCAAGTGAGTTGTTCCACTTTGGTGTGATGCATGCAGTACTGCTTTGGCTTCCCCCGTGATTGAAGTTCATGTGCACAGAGGCTGACTCTAAAGAAAAAATTTGTTTCCCCTTCCAGCATGCCCCAGGAGGTGGCTGGTCCCCAGCATTTTCTTCGTCACGTTACTCACCATTCTCACTAAAGTTTATGGACATTCATCTGTCATTTCACAGCTTGTTGGTAGAAAAGAAACAGAGCAAATACCAAGAAACCTCAGCAGTAAGTAGGCTTCTAGCAGGTCAGATGCCCAGAAATATGCTCAGCATGATAGTTTAATCAGAGAATCACACAGTATTATTGCTTCTGCCTGAGAAGAGCGGGCTTTTTTCTTTTCAAGCAAGCTCTCTTCAGATAGCTATTAGGTTGCTGAATGAGAAACTGCACAAAAGAAATGCTGGCTCCTTGTGGTCTTTCAGATCATTAAAAAGTAACCCAGGTGGCAAAACCTGTTATCATTTCCTCGGCTACAGTAGATGAAAGAGTAAGATTGGACACCAATCTGACGGTGAAACCATCAGCTCAGAGAAAAAAAGAACTCATCAATTCTGTGGGAAATAAGGAGTCAAAGTGATTACTTGGCATTGTGCAGAGATGTCAACCTGTTGATATGGGTGATTTGCTCTTCAGGTGTTGGTTTGGTCTTGAAGAGTCACACGCATCCAAACTTACTGATGGTGATTTTTGTCCTTGTGATACCTCCCACACAGTGAATCTTGAGCTCCCCAGATCCAGATCAGAAAGGTGAAGCTGCAATGTTTATAGCAAATTCACTACTAGGGAAAAGGTGCTCTAAGACACCTTAGAAAAATTAGCAATTAAGTACCTGAAAGCTTTTTGGAGTTGTTCCGTCTGACAGCTCAAAGGGTGCCTTCCCCATCCAGTGTGTTTCAATGACAGAGAACACTGCTTTGTTGCCAGAACATGTAGAGAAACATGCTTTCTATCAACCAACATTTTTTTGCAAACAAGCTGCTTCTTTCCTCCTCTAACACCCAGTATCAAAATGGTGCTTAAATATGACTATGTAACAGTAAGAATTTCTAGAAGCAGATGCATACAGAAAGGATCTCAAAAGAGAAGGTGAGTGTTGAGAGTAGAGGTTTTAGTTTAATGAAAGAAGATTCCAGAAACTGCAAACTGAGCTAAAAGGGCACTTTAAATTTTAAGTACAAAGATAACAGATACTGTAGCAGAGGTGACTATGCATTTCAGCTGCTACAATAAAATATCTCAGACTGGAGAAGTTGGAAAGAATAGAAATTTATCTCTCATCATTCTGAAGATTCGCAAGTTCAATATCTAGGTTTGGGGAGGTAATATGTCTGGTACAAGCCCATTCCGCATAGATGGTGCTATCTAGTTCTCTTTGAGTGGCAGACAGGCCAGAGTAAGCAAGAGGTAATGGACTCTGTATCTCATGTGTCAGAGGAACACAGGATAAATGGAAAAGACCAAAACCAGTCCCTTTGACCCTTTTGTGAGGCACAGTTTCAGGATTCAATCTTTTCCCAAAATGTGCTCCCTACCTATTATTACCATCACATTCAGAATTAAGTTTCAACACATGAATTTTGAGAGCCATTCAGACTGTAAGAAGAGGAAAGGTGTAGACAAGAAGAGGAGAGGCCAGTGTGGACACCTGCTCCTTGACTCCTCTAGGCTCCCTGGTAAACTGATGAAACTAGACCTCAAATCAACAGATATTTTTGGTGACCCTTTTTCAAACAAATGTTTTAAAAGCTGAGTGAGTTGATCCAAATGCCCCTAAACAGATTAGTGGGGTCTCAGGTTAGAGGTTTTGGCAAGTTGGGCTTACTGCTGCCACTTTTCAAAAATTAATTTTATTGATACATTTAGGCATACATAATGATAACATTTATCATAGGGAATTTGTCTGTGCATGATACATCTTGATTCATCTTTTTTCCCATTCCTCTCTCCTCCTTTCAATCCCTCTTCTTATTTACAAAAGCTTTGTTTCCATTTTTTCTTCTTTTTTCTTTTCTCTGCCTTCTTTCCCCTTGCCTCTCCCTTGTTCCCTTTCCCTTTTGAAAATTTTCTTACTAATTCCCAGTATCTGTACACGTGTTGGTCCTTATTTACATTTTCAGTTTCTTACAACAGAGAAACAATGTGTTATTTAAATGTGGGTATGATTTATTTCACTTAAGAGCATGATCTCATGGTGCATCCATTTACCTGAATGCCTGAAATTTAACCTTCTTTAGCAAAGAGATATCCCACTGTATAAAAACACTACACCTTCTTTATCTATTTGTCTGTTCACAGTCATTTGAGCTGTTTTCAAGATTTAGCTATTACAACTTTTGCTGCTATGATTACAGGTGTGTATATATTGCTGTGGTATGATGCTTTTAATTCTTTCAGGAAGACACAAAGAAGGGGAATAGATGGGTTAGAGGGAACCTCTAGTTTTAGTTTTTTGAGGGATCTCCACACTGAGTTCCACAGTGGCTGCACCAGTGTACACTCCTACCAAAAAGTGGAGAAGGGTTCCTTTTTCCCCACAAGCCCTCTGCATTTGCTATTGGTTGATTAATAATAATCACTCTTTCTGGGGTGAGAAGAAACATCTGTGTTTTAATTTGCATTTAAAATGATCAATGATGTTGAGCATTTTTTCATATATTTATTTTCTGTTTGTGCTTCAGTATCGGAAGAGGAATCTATTCATTTCAAATGCCCAGTTTTGGATTGGCTCTTTAAATTTGAGGTTATGATATTTTTTGAGTTCCTTATATACTCAAGATATTAGTCCTTTGGCTGAGGAACAACTGGAAAAAAAAATTTCCCACTCTGAGGATTTTCTCTTAACTGTGTTGGTAGTTTCTTTTGCTGTGTTAAAGGTTTTTAGTAAGACAATATCCCATTTATTGATTTTTTGGCATTATTTCTGGTATGAGCAGGGTTTTGTTCATAAAGTTTTGCCTACAATTGTATCTTCAAGAGTTCAACATATTCTGTCTTCTAATAGAGTTAAAGCTTTTGTTTTACTATTTAGATTGGTGATCGATATTGATTTTAATTTAGTGCATGGTGGGAGATATGGGTCTAGTTTTAATCTTTGGGTTGTGAAAAGTCAGTTTTTCTAGCATCATTTATTAAAGAGGAAATCATTCTGCCAGTGAACATGTTTGCTTCTTTTTCAAAAATAAGGTAGATGAGTGTGTTTGATTTCTGTATCTTCTAATCTATTTCACTGATCCTTGAGTTTTCTTCTCCTCTTCTCTTCTCTTCTCTTCTCTTCTCTTCTCTTCTCTTCTCTTCTCTTCTCTTCTCTTCTCTTCTCTCTTCCCTCTCTCTCTCTCTTTGCCAGTACCATACTGCTTTTATCACAGTAACTTTGTAATATAATTTCAAGTCAGGGATTGTAATGCATCCTGCATTGCCTTTGTTGCCCAGAATTGCTTCTGTTATTCTAGATCTTTTCTGATTCCAAATGAATTTTAGGACTATACTCTGATTCTGTGAGGTATGCTTTTGGTATTTTGATTGGAATTGCATTGAATCTGTATAACAGATTTTGCAATTATGGTCATGTTCATTATATTGGCTCTTTCTACCCAAGAAAAGTGGATATATTTCCTTTTCTTATACCCTCTTTGATCTCTTTTTTTCAGAGTACAGTAGTTTTCAAGGTAAAGATCTTTTACTTCCTTCATTAGATTGATTCCTAAGTATTAAATTTTGATGCTATTATAAAGAGTGTGATTTCCTTAATTTCTTTGTTACTGAGTTTATTATTTGTGTACAGAAATGCTCTTATTTTTGAATGTTGACTTTGCACCCAGCTATGCTACAGTATTTGATTATTAAATCTAGAAGTCTGTTGGTACAGTTTCTGGGATCTTCTATGTACAGGATCATGTCATTCACAATAAATATTAATTTAACTTCTTCCTTTCATATCTTTATCTTTTTATTTTTTTTATTCTTTTTCTCTTTTTTAATTGCCCTAGCTAATGTTCCCAAAACTATATCAAATAGAAGTGATGATAATAGAATTCCTTGTCTTTTCCTAATTTTAGAGTAAAAGCCTTCAATTTTTCAAATTAGTGTGATATTGGCTTGTTGGTTTGTTATAGAAAGCTTTTATCAGATTGAGACAAAGACCATCTACTCTGATTATCTGTAGATTTTCTATCATGAATGAGTGTTGGACATTGTTAAATGCTTTTTCTGGGTCTACTGAGATGATCGTGTGGTTTTTGCATTGGTTCTGTCGATACAGTTACTACATTTATTGGTTTATATATGTTGAACCATGTCTGCATCCCTGAGATGAATCCTATGTTGTCATCATGAATTATCTTCTTGATTATTTGCTACATTCTTTTTGCCTGTAATCTTGAGGACTTTTCCATCTATGTTCATTAGGAATATTGACTTGTACTTTTGTTTTTGTTTATTTGTTTGGTTGGTTTTTGGTTGAATACTTCTCTGGTTTTGGTTTCAGGGTATTGCTTGCTTCTAGTAATAAGTTTGGGCATATTTGTTCCTTTCAATTTCATTAGAGTTTAGCAAGTAGGGGCATTAGATCTCTACATTTCTTGTAGAATTCAGCAGTGAATCCCCTAGGACTTAGACTTTTCTTTGTTGATTTTTAGTTCCACATTCAATTTCATTGATCGATATTAGGTTAAGAATTTTTTACATCTTGATTTAGTTTCGGTAATTCACATGTACCTAGGAATCTGTCTGTGCTTACTTTGTTTTCCATCTTATTAAATACAAGTTCTCAAAGTAGGTATTAATAATTTTCTGGATATCTGCATGGTCTGCTGTGATTTCACTCTTTTAATTCTTAATTGGATGGATTTGAGTCTTTGCTTTCCTTTTTTTATGAGCTTGGCTATGAGTCTCTCAATTTTATTTAATTTTTCAAAGAATCAATTCTTCAATTAATTGATTTTGTATTGTTTTCTTAGTTTTCATTTAATTAATTTCTGATCTGATCTTTATATTTTTTTTCTTCATATGAGGTTTGGGCTTGACTTGTTCCTGTCTTTCTAGAAGTTTGAGGTGCAAAATTAGTTTGTTTATTTGAGTTTGCTGTTTCCTTGATGTGGGAATTCACTGCTAAATTTTCCCTAGTAGGACGCCTTTCATTGTGTCCCCTAAGTTCTGGAATGTACTATAGGCATTATCATTTAATTGTAGAAACTGTGAAAAAATTTTAATTTCGTCTGTGACCCATTGGTTGTTCCTGAAGATGTTATTTCCATATATTTATGTAATTGTGGTATCTTTTGTCATTAATTTCCAAATCCATTGCACTATGATCTGAAAATATGCATGGGATAATTTCAGTTCCTTTAAAACTTTAAGAAAATACTTAAGCATGTTCTATGAGCTGATAGGTTGTCTATTTTGGAGAATATCACATGCACAGCTGAGAAGGATGTGTATTCTGATATGTAAGGCAGAACACTCTGTAGATATCTACTAAGTCTATTTGTTAAAATGCTAGGTTTCAGTTCTGACATGTCTTTGTTTGTTTTTTGTTTAGTTGATCAGTTTGTGACAGTAGGGTGTTGGGGTCCCCCATTACATTTGTGTTAGTGCCTATGTGACTTTTTGTGTCCATTAATATTTATTTTATATAGTTTGGTGTGCCAGTATTTGGTTCATATATACTTATTGTAGTTTTCATCTGGAAGTGTTCCCTAATATGTAGTGATCTTCTTTATCTCTCTTGATCAATCTTGACTTGAAGTTCACTTTATCTGCAAATAGAATATCTATCCCTGATTTTTTCCAGGTTCCTGTTGCATGGGAGATTGCTTTCCATCCTTTGACTTTTAGTCTATGAATTTCTTTTTGAGATGAATGTTTTTCTTGTATACATAATATTGTTGGATATTGTTTCTTGATCCATTCTACCAGTCTATTTCTTTTGATTGGTGAATTGAGAACTTTTACAGTGATGATTATAACTGATGTGTATCAAATTATCCTTGTCATGTTGTTTTCCTGTTGTTGGTTCCATTTCTTTCTCCTCTGTTTAACTGCTTGCCTTACCTGGTGAATTTTTCTATTGGTGTTCATGGAATTGTGGTCTTTATTATCTCTTTCTATAATATCCTTCAGAACATTTTGGAGTGCCTGTTTGGTTGTCATGAATTTCTTCAGGTGTTCTCTGTCATGGAAGTATCTTATTTCTCCATGGATTTTGAAGGACAGTTATGCACAATACATAAATCCAGGTTGGAGGCTGTTTTCTCTCAAGACTTGTATTTTTTCATTTCAAGCTCTCCTTTATATGGGCTTTCCTTTATAGGTAATTTTTTTTCTCTAATAGCTTTTAATATTCCATTCTGTTCTTGTGCTGAATTTTTGAAATCTTGATTATAAGACTCATTATGGATTTTTTTGGTCACTGCTAATTGGAGTTCCATATGTCTCATTTATCTGCATGTCAAATTCTTTTTTCATGCTTTATGTCATTTGTGTTGTGTCCTACTTTCTCAATGACTCTGATCAATCTTATGTTGTTCTTTGCCTTATCTTGCAGTTGTTGGATTTTTAAAAAATGGTCCTTTGATATTTTTGATCTGCTAACTGCAGTCCTGTCTTCTAGATATGATATTCTGTTGTCACATTCATTCATTCTAAGAGGTACATTTTCACTAGAATTTTTATCTCCTGGAATTCTGTTTGAATATGTTTCATGGAGTCCATTTGTTTCCTACATTGGACATTCATGGTTTCCATCATTTTCCCAAATTCTTTAATTTTTAAAAATATCTGTCTCCTCTAGATTCTCTAAGTCTTTCACTGTGATGGTAATCTGTTTTTATAACCTGAGATATTATATCTTTTTATAACCTGAGATATTATTTCCAATCTCATATTTTCTATGCCCTCATTCATCAATTCTGTTACTTACACTGCTACCATTTCAGAAAATTCAGAAGGATGGCTTCTGATTTCTTCTACTTGTGGTTCCCCAGAGTTGCCCTGGTTCAGTTGGAGGTCTGGGTTTTCATCTTCTGTTTCTTGTCATTTTCTAGTTTTTAAAAATCTTTTTTGAGTTAATGTTTGTAAATTGCTTATGATAGGTAGCTTTATCATGAGTATTGAGGCTTCCCTAGGAGATGACCATGCCTCAAAGATGTCTTCAGTGTGTAGCTGGTCTTGGCCTTTGAATCTGTCCTAAGATCCTATTTTTTCACTTTGTTAGGGATGAAAAGTTGCTATTTGGCCCAGCACCCAGTCTTTTGGTACTGTGATGATGATTATGATTACAGACAATCAGTGTTGTCAAACATACAAGGAAGTACAGTTGATCCTAACAGGTATGATATCCTGTTGTGGTACAATTAGCAATAACAGTAATGTCAAGCATAACAGCTACTGTCCTTGAAGGTCCTTTCCCTCTCTAACTCAGTCCCTGCAGCATGTACCTTTCTAAACCATTATGGAAAATCACATTCAGGGGTTGTTTCAGCTCCAATGTTATATAAACCCAAATGTTCTCAAAGTATGGTTCCCTAGAATCATCATCACTAGAATTTATTACAAATGGAAATTTTCAAGCCATACCCCATACCTACTGAATCAGACACTAGGACTAGGGCCTAAAAATCATAGTTTTAAAACCTTTTCAGGAGATTCTTTCCTTTTTCAGAGCTACTGCTTTGCTCCTAACAAGCTTGTGTTCTGTATGAATGTTTGCCAGTACTGAAGTACTTGAGTGTTTTAGCAACAAAAGAACCAGGTGGGTAAAGTGTTTAAGAATAGCTATGATGGGACTGGGGATTTAGCTCAGCGGCATAAGTACCTGCTTTGCAAGTGTGTGGTCCTGAGTTTGATCCCCACTGCCAATAAATAAATAAATATAGCTATGAATTGCTCCTGAGAGCTGGATATCAGACAGCTGCTGTACACACTGCTCTGCCAAGACTTCAAAATCATTGAGAAGATGGGAGAATCATGTATAGCTTCAGTAATTTATAATGTTTGGTTTCAAAAAGGAGTAATAAAAAGAATTTTGAAATGCAGTTGAAACAATGTGCCTTTGAAAAAAAGTACTCTATTTTTGTCTTTTGCCTGGTGATGCATGAAATCTGATTGATTTACAGAGACGTGGATGAAATGTAGACATATAATGAGGCTGCTGATAACCAGGATGGCAATAAGAACAATAACTGGAGAATGTCAGGGACTGTGCTGATTTTATGTTGGTTCCTTATTGAATCCTCATAACAACTTCATGAGGGACTGCTTTTAACTCTGATTTTACAGGTGAACCAAATGAGGGAGAAAACAACCAGCTAAGTGTGGTAAGCAGAATAATGGATTTTCTAAAACGTCCATATCCTAATCCCTGAAAAACTGTGAATATATTGTTTTACATAACAAAGGAACTTTTAGATGCAACTAAAGATCTTGAAACAGAAAAATTATATTGGATTAAACAAATGGGCTCAATATAATAACAAAAGTCATCATAAGACAGGGAAATGAGCATTGAGTGAAACAAAGAGACTGGACATTTTTTCATATTGTTGTCTTGCCACATCGTCTTAATCCATATTCTACTGTTATACCAGAATACCATACACTGACTAGGCTATAAAGAAAGAAAGTGGGTTTGGCCCACAGTTCTAGACTTGAAATGCAAGAGCATAGCAACCGTGTCTGGTGAAGGCTTTTGTGTCTCACAGTGGAAAGTAGAAGGTCAAGCAAACATGATCAGAAGAGACTGCAAGAGCCAGTTGAACTCACTCACCTCTTTACCTCCAAGGAATCCACTAGTTTCGCTTCTGGAAGTAGCAAGGGATTGTTCCCACAAATCATGTTCCATCTTCATGATATAACTTTGAGGTTCTACCTTATCTGTAATAAAATGCTGGTATTATTGCTTCCAACCACCTCACAGACTTTTCCTAAAGATATATGAGTTGTAGGTGTGGAAATCTTTCCTAAATTCTAAGTTTCAGCTATGCCAAATGCTTATTATTGTTTCCTTAACAGACTCTTTATTGCCACCTTTTAACTTCATTGTCAGTGCAAAAATAAAAAGTGTTGACAGGCTGGATGGAATTTTGTGACTCAGGCATTTGGTGTCTGTGGGAGAGTGAGGAAGAAATAGAAGTTAGCTATTGAAGACACTGAAGAAACTGGAGAGAAACACTAACTCAAAGAGTTGAAATAAGGCTAAATTAATATAGGAAAACTTCAAACTGTATGCTTTTTCTGGTGTTTAAAATTTTTAAAAAGTCTTGGGCTGGATATGTAACTTAGTGGTAGAGTATCTGACCAGCACATGTGAGGCCATAGGTTTAATCTCCAGTATCAAAAAATATTAGAAGTACTCTTCCAATAATTAACCTTTTAATGCCTTTATAGAGACATTATTTGAGCATTTAAGAGGGACAATTCCATGGAAACCTACAGGTTTTCAAAAATCTCATTGTTGGCATTGGTAGGTAAAAAAAAAAAAATGAAAAGAGGAATATTTCATTTCTTTACAACCTTCCAGATTCAATTCAAGTAATATCTCTTCTCTAAAACCTTACCTAACCAGCCTAGCCTGAAAGAACTGTTCTTGGCATTGACATGGTATGTCTTATCTCTGCCATACAGATGTGCTTGGCACTCACTATTTTGTGATCACAAATCAACTGGATTATAAATTGCCAAAGATGAAAGATTGTGTCATGTATATGCTTTGTGTCCTAGCAAAGCTTAAAACAGTCCAGAGGCCATCAGACCGGGTGAGGTACTGAGATGAAAGCTTTTTTTCTCACAATTAAATGCCTCATATTGCTCTGGGGATTTTTTTGTAAGCTTTTAATATCATCTACTTGCTCCATAATTTAATTCCCATGTTCGTAATTTAACGCTTATCCTTTGATTTGATTTTTCATCTTTATCTCCCACCAGCATCTTGACTGTAGCCCAAAGTCAGGATCTTGTATCTTGACCTTGTAGTACATTTTGTAGCAAAATACACAGATCCTTCCTTCAAAACCAACACATTAATTCTACAAGCTCCTGGCTATGTTGGTAAATGAAGGCCCTGATCTAAATCACATTCTATTAACTGCCTTCAGCCCAAGAGAGTCAGCTTACCTAAGGTAACACTTTTTCCTAAGAATACACAAATTTTAAAAATTCAGACTATAAAGGCCCTTGTCTCAAGGTGGCTCTTCTCTGAAGAGGTACCCCACCTTAGAAATTCTCTGTGGGATTGGCAAAGTCTTTAATATAGTCATATCACAGCTAAACTTCGTTTCCTATTACTATCCAGCTTTCTTCATTTTAAAAAGTGGAGATTACTGATAGCCCTCCCCAATAAACTTCCTATAGAGAAACCTCTGCCACACAATTTGTTTCCTAGGGAACCTGCTCTCTGACAGACCCTAGACATAAATAAGAGGAGGACAAACAATTACCATGTCTCAGGTACTGAGGAGTGCTACCCACCTGAAATCAAGCCAGTCCAATGTAGTCATGGTTGCCAATATCTCATAGTGAACATAGCCATCAGCTTGGTTATTACATGCCAGATAGGTAAAGTTTGGCCCCACCAACCTTCCATTACACTGCCCTGTAGAATTTTTGTGATAACAGAAAGATACTTTGCATCTGTGATATTCAATATGACAGCCACACTGGCCACTGCTGAGCAAGAGAAATGCTAGTGTGATTGCAGAATCAAAACTTTATTGTTAATTAACTTACACTTAAATTTACATATCCAAAGGTATCTTTTCATTTTGGACAAAAATAAAATTATGAATCCAGTAGGTCTACAGAGATGATATGTCACATTATTTCTAAGTCTATCCGCCTTTATTTCCACTACCCCATGATCTAGAAATACTTGATCTAATTTCTTAAAAGTCATCATATATATATATTAAAGACATATAGAAACTATATATTTAACTATAAATCATTTAATGGCTTTTGAATATTATTAAATTTGAATGCTGGAGAATTTTACTGCAATTTTAAATTGATGACAACATGTAATTTTATGACTGCTCACCCTTTTAGCCTATTATCCTATCAGACCTATGTATCATCCAGACAAAGACACATGATATATATATTTGAATACAGTCTTAAATTAAGGAATACTCCCTCCTTAACTATACTTGTTTCATGCTTTTCTTTTCCATTTTGTCTATATGGTCTGGAAGACTTAGCTTTATGTCCCATATTACAAGAAAGCAAAAAAGAGCAAGAAATAGCTGCCAGATTGAGGGGGGCAGGTTCACAGTCTGGATACCCAGGGGAGACCTTTAGTTCTGCTCTGTTCCTTGGATGGGGATAACCTCTTATTACTGACCCAGAATGTCAGATGGACCCAGGGTGACAACATGTAGCTATCCCTCAGTAAGTTCATGAACCATCCGAAAAGACTCAACATGCATGCCCTCCAGACAAGGAATCATTCTTATTGTCTTGCCTACTGAGGACAAACCCTTACTAAATCAGACAGCCACTAAGTGCAGCTGAAATTGAATTCAATGTAATTTGAAAATATTCTGTTTACTTAAAGCCCAGAAGCCTGGTGTGTGAAGAAGAATCCAGGGACAGGCGATGGTAGTTAAATTTGTACATTTTTCTTTCTTGTTGCAATTTTATCTTTTCTGAGCAATTTAATGAAGACTCCAGAGGAAAGAATTAAATGTCTGCTGGTTCAATTACTGAATAATGAAAAGGTCGAAAGGAGCACCATGCACTGTATGCTGAGCTGCTATATCAGCCTATTCTTAGAGTGAAAATCATTTTTGTGTTGCTCACAATTGCATTTTGCCACCCACAAACTGTACAGACAAGTACTGAGAAGAGAAGCTGAAACCACGAGCTAGCACAGATCATCCTTCACAAGGTGAAAGGGCCTTAGCCTACGGGGAGCATCACATGATACCCACAGCACAGCCATAAATAGGCCATGGTTACCAATGGGAAGAATCAGGCTGTTTTAAGACCACACTTTGAGAAGATTCGAATTACTCAGACCAGGGTATATCTTTAAACAGATTGCCCTTAGGACCACATGCAGAGACGGTCTTGGGAACAAAACAGATTGACCACTAAGGATTTCAGGAACTCCTTAGTGGTGTTAGTCACCAACACCACTGGGAAAACCAGCCCTACAACCAACTCACCACCACTGTACACAGCAAAGAAAGGTCACTGCAGCAGAAGTATTCATTATTAGCTATGATGCTTTGGGATTCATTAGAACATTAGTTTTTTTTAAAATAATTGCTTTTAAATTTAAATTTTTCACATTTTGAATTGACAAATAATTGAACATATTTTTGAAACACAGTGTAGAATTTCAATTACACATACATAATATATAATGATAAGATAAGGGTAACAGGCATAACCATTACCACCAACATTTACAATTTGTCATAGGAACATTGAAAATCTTCTCCATTTAGCTAATTTGAAATATAAGATTAAACATTGCCAACCATTGTAATCTAATTATGCTATAGAACATTATAAGTTTTTACTTTTATCTAATTGCACCCCTGTACTACTTGACCATACTCTCCCATTACCCCCTTCTCAAATATTGATTTAGCTTTTAAACATCAGGTCTCTATGAAACACTCTATAAGAGGGGAAGCAGGTAAGTACTGATTCCTCTCACCTTGATACAGTGAAACGTCTCTCCATTGTATGCTGTTACCTGCTCCTGAAAGACCACCAGGAAACACTGACATCAACAGACTCAATGAACAAGTCCTGGTAAAGCTTCTTTTTACCTTTAATCTCAATTTTTAGAAAAACACATTGAAATTTTATGATAAGCTATGATTGGATATAACTGAGCCATAGCAAAACCAGTGTTTTTGTATTTACCTACATGTATGTTCATATAAATATATGCCCACATGTGAACCACACATAACTGTATATTGTATGTATATGTATACACACGTTCGTGTGTGCATATTTATGATGAAAGAGTTATCAAGGAGAAATGAGAGTTACTGGATAAATAAATAATAGTTTACTCTAGGTAAAAGGAATTTGCATAGTCTTTGATTTATTTTTATTTTGCAACTTATCAGCAAGCTTGAAATTCTTTCTCAATGAAAAAGTTTAAAATATTTGTTTTTTTGTTTTTCCTTCTTTTCTGCATTGGCTTCTTACATGAGGCCTTTATGATTACACAGAAGCCATACTCTGAGCAAAAGGAGTCATAAAGCTGCAAGAAGGCTACATACCCACTGATGGGCTTAACTAAAATGAAAATTATCTTGCAGCATCCAGTCACACACAGGGGTCTAGAATGGCTCCTCCCATGGTGTTCTGGAAGCTACTAAGAATTTATGCTTAGGTTAGAGATAGAGTACAAGTAGGGGACGTAAGGATACTTCTAGATAATTTTGTCTTCTCTTTCCTTCAAGTGTTATTAGCCAGGATTTACATTTTCTGCTCCTTTTTAAATCATTTTTAAAATGAGATAAATAATATATACAAACATAGAAAACCCCTAAATTATTTATGCTACATTTTGGGGCCAGGGATCTCATTCAAAATGCAGCAGGATCAATCCCGTATTAGAGCAGAAATTCCTCTAATTTGGGGAAGATCTTGATTATTAGTGTCTCTCCCATACGATTCAATAAGAGTTGCAGGATACAAATAAATGAAAATATGAATCAATGAATAAGCACCATTTAAACACAACTTCTCATTCCTAAGATCTAAGCAGAGGGATTTGTAACTATAATGCTCTTTGTATGTGAATTTATACTTTCCTTAGATATGAAACTGTAAGATAGTAAAGTTTATTAAGACCATTGGGAAAGAGAAAATACAAAATACAAACTGTGATAAGGTATTTGTGACATATATAACTCACCCAGGATCAGCATCTAGAACGTAGAATTCATTCTGACAAATGAATTACAATTAATTCAAAAGGAAAACTGCAGGAAAAAGAAAACTTCAATAGGCATTTTATAGGAGAGAACACACAAATGGCCAAGATCCTTGCAAAACTGCTCCAAGTCATTAGTAAATGCAAAGTACAAATTAAAACCACAAATACCATGTCATAATCTCCAGACTGGCCCAGATTTCTGAGTCTAACAACACCAAAATGTGAACAAAGATATAAAACAATGATATTCTCACACACTGCTGGATGGAGTAGAAATTGGCACAACCACTTCAGGAAAATAATTGTCATCATAGTGTAAAGCTGAAACTTCCCATGCTCTGTGACCCAACCATTCCACTCCTTATGTATATGACTGAGAAACTACAGCCAAGACGCAGTAAGGATTGCATGTAAAAATATTTATAATAATACTGTTACAATGGAAGCAACCCAAAGTCTGCCAACAGTGTCATGGGCTAACACCTTGGGACACAGGCTAAAAGGGGAACTTATGTAGCATTGAAAATATATAAATCATAGTGAGAAATAAAAAGAAATTTAAAAATGAAAATTAAGTAAACAATAGTATCAGAGAGATAATCCTTGGGAACATAAATGCTGGATGAAAAAGTAAAATACAGAAGAGTACATATGTTCTATGTATAGAAAGTTCACAAGTGATTTGTTTTTAGGAATAGAAACATCTGTGGTAAAACTATTCAGAACAAGAGAATGATAAACAAGAACTCAAAGTGATGCCTACCTGTGTCCAGGACAGAAAGGTGATATGCACAGAATTAGGTATGTGGGCCCCTGAGGGAAACACTAATGGTCTATTTCCTAAAAGAGGCAGCGTATTGTTATTCTTTGCATTCTATACCTTTACCAAATACTCTTCAATATATAATGAATACTTAACAGAAACAACTTATAAGAAGAAGTAAAGAGGCAAATGACTGAAAATATTTTAAGACAAATTGGACAAATAAAAGGAGTGCCACAACCTTCCAAACAGTCTGTCCTGGTTGTCTCTCCTTCCAAAAGTGCCATCCCAGCCCCTGCTCTGCTCTGTCTTGATCCTTCTTTGCCCACTCACTCCAAGAGCAACAGTCACTCAGAGTTGCCAGTTGTCCAGAGGTGGAGAAAAGTTTCATAACGCATACCTGAAGCAGCAGCCATGCTTTTCTCTTTGTCATCCTATCCCTCATTAAAATGCAGCCCTCCTCCACAGGTGAATGACAAGCACATTACCCTGTTCACTCACTGCACACACTTTCAATTTCTGCAGCTTTGATGGGGTTATTATTATATCCAAATATTACTGAAAGCCATTATTACCTGACTCTTGACTTTGACTTATTTTCTAATATTTATACACATCTCGTTATGATAATGGAGCATATATTTAAAACAAAGCATCTCTCTGTCCTCCAAACCAAATCTGAAATCCAAAAAAGCTCCTTGAAACGCAGACACCTGTCTCTTTCTCCAACTACAACCATGTGGCCATAGCCCCTTAAGAAAAACCCAAAAGTGAAATTTGACGTTAATAGTGTAGCTATTGTCAAATGTAGCACTTAAGAAGAAAAAATAAACCTAGCTCCAATGAAATCTGATTCACCTGGCGGATCATTATAGATAACAAAACATTTATTTTCCCCTCCCCTGCACCACCTGTCACAGTGGCTGGGAAGGCAGAAGGTTTAGCTATAATTTTAGTGCCAGTGAAATTTTTAAAAATATTTATTTTGTTTCAGTCACTACCAACAAGTCAGGCTCTGACAACAGTAACATCTCAATAGAAAAGCATCAGAACCTAGTAAAAAGTGTTGATTCTAAATAACCCACCTGGAAGAGTGCATTACTTGGTATTCTAAAGCATACTGAAGACCTAGTTAGTAGTTGACTTAAAAATACACCACTTACCTCAGTTATTGTGCTACTAACCTGGCTTCAGCTGCATAAGCTCTCCTGACTCCAATCTATGAAGCAGAAAACAACAGTATTCCTGATCCACAACTAACATCTAAAACAACCTGGAAGGAAACAACATACAAGAGATGAAAAAGCAAATAGGTGTTTGGCTGTTGGCACAAGGCTGACTTCAGACACTGAGGTCAAACTTAATCATGGGACTAGTTTTGATACTTACTAGTAGTCCTACTTTGGCAAAGTTATAAATCTGTGAGGCTGAATTTTCTCACATATTTAATAGTTAACAATGACACTGTAAGGTTGGCTATAGGGACTTAACAGTATGAAATGTATGCAAAACATGGGGCATAGCACCAATGTTCCTCAAGTCATTGCTATTGTTGCATTAGTTTCTTTGTTCCAAGGATTGCTTTGGAGATGCTTCGTGGCAAGAAGAATAAATCGTCATGGAGACATTTGTTCCACCAAACTGGTCAGCATGATCAAAATGAAAACTGCCTCAAATAATTTTTGGAATAGTATACATATACTTCTAAATAACTGATAATAAAGTCTGATAAAATCCAAAAGTGGGTTAAGCATTTATTTTGTCACGCTCCCTCCACAAAGCTGGGAATTTTCAGTGGCAGCTAGGAGTGTCCTAAGGCAGTGAATTGACATTGTTCTACTCTCTGTATGTAGGCTCAGACTTGAATCAAGAAAATCTCCATGTACTGGCACAAAGGGCCCAGAGCTTGAACCTATGTGCTGAGATCCCAGGGGTTGATAGTATGTACTGGAGATTCTTAATCTCAGTTTGATTAACGAAATTTCAAGTTATTGTATTTATGTCCATTTTTTACTTTAATTTTTAGTATTTTGGGCACTAGCTTTGAACAAGACACACTACTACTTGGTTTTACATCCTCTTCAATTAGTATATAAAGAGATGGCATTATTATTCCATTTAACAGGTGAAAATCTGAAAATTAGGGACACTGAACAAACAGCCCAAGTTTACCTAAAAATTAATAAGGAGCCAAGAGCTAAAGCTGAACATTTCTGCCTTCCAACTCATATTCCATATTATCACACATCACTTACTTACATCCTTTTTCTATAAAGTTTATATTTGAACATAATATTAGTAGGTAATGCTTCATAAAGAAAGAAATTAGTTTATTTTGTTGGAAGACTTGAAAAGTTTAAAAGTTTTTGATAGCAGGAAATTGTCCAAAAATATAAGAAGTATCAAGAGGTTTTGTGCCTGAATGTATGTGTTAATCAGAATATCACACTGTGATGACACAGACACTGTGCCATTATTTTAGGAGAACCTGCTGTGAGCAATGGTTTCACCATGCTCCCTTATATTAATTCTAGAACAGTGGCTGTATTCCACATGGTTTCCTAGGGTCTGAGCAATTAGGAGTATTACCAATTTAAAATGTCATCCAGATTCCAAAATAGGCTTTCAGCCTTTCTATACTTTTAGAAATACTAATATTCTCATCTCTTCATCCTCCCTAGAAAATACACCATCTTCACTTGGCCATGGTCCATGGCAAGAGCCCTACTGACTGCTATGCATTATTATTTTGCAGTGTACAATCCATAGCTCAAAAAAAGAAGCATTGCATTCAGAAGACCCTTTTAAGAGCCTCTTTCAATTGATCTTAGGTATCAACATCAGTCCAAAATACAGTTGCAAAATTATGAGAGAATGTAAATCTTATTCTCAAAACAGATGCCCTGGAACTGTGTTAATGATAGTCTTTCTTGATGTTAATTTGATTGGCTTGAGAGCTACCTAAAGAACACTCCTGAGTATGTCGGGGTGGGCCATGAAAGTATGACCTAGGGGACTGTATCTGGTCCCTGATCACTTCCTCTCTGGTACTTTTTCCCTGTGCTCTTCTTCCTAGCTGCCACAAAGTTAAAAGTTTTGCTCTATTGTGTCCTTCTGCATGATGCTTCTGCCTTGGAGTAAGGCAACCATGGTCTAAAATCTCTGAAACAGCCAAAATAAGCCTCTCTTCCTTTAAGTTGTGGGTGTCAGCAAGTTCTTTCTAGCAACCAGAAAGTGGACTGACACAATGTCAGTGAAGCTCTCTGTCTAATTTATTAGAAGACAAGAAGCACAACCTAGAACAGTACTTTTTAGTTCTTTTGATTCTGCAGACTAAAAGCACAGAAACACCTTAGTTTTAAAAGAGAGACTGGAAAGGGAAAGGAGATAAAAAGTAGAGGGAGAGAGATTAGAGAGAACCGGATATGGCAAAGCTTTTGCTAAATTGGTCCATTTGGTAGGAAGACATTCTAATAGACTCAGACTATATCTAGAGAAGTGAAAAATTATACACTAAGGCAATTTTCTAAATATGCTGAGTCTAAATACCTTTAATTATATGATTGTTTAAAAAAAATAGAACAGGGCTTAAAAAGAATTGATAGCATTAGGTAAGTCCATCTGCTTCCTAGTTACATGTATTTTTTATCATGTGACTAGGTGGAGAAAAAGAGGGAGAATAAGATATGCTACCTTACCTGTTTAAATCACGCAACTTTGGGAACAATGTCATGGGAAGCCCGGGATTTATTCTAAAATGAAAAGTTAACAGTTAAAGCAAAATAGCTAGGCCTTAATGGAATTATGCCGGCCAAGCCCTTTCCAGGCAAGGGTTCCAAAACGGTAGGAGGAGAGATGTGCACAGATAATTCCATTAAACTTTCTCACATGGCACATTAGGAAGTTATCAGCGCTGCCTCTGTTCCCCTGATACTGTATATTTGATCCTCATGCTGACTCGGGATAGAGAGTAGTTTTATCCCCATTTTATGGATGAGGAAAGTGAGACGCGGAAATGGTAAGTAGCCTTTTCAAGGTCACACAGATGGTGAGCAGCAGAGCTCACCCTCCGCAACACTGAAGCCCTCTTTGTGTAGAAGAAAATGGGAGAAAAGGGCTGACAGTGAAATTGATACTGCTCTACTGTCACACTCCAGATGGATCCATGCAGCTACAGGAGGAAGAGAAGGCTGCTTTGGTGTGTTTTCCTCAACCCTGCAAGGACCCAGTTTGCTAGCTTCTTTGTATTCCTCTCCCTTCTCATGCACTAGTGGTGAGACAGTGGTGTCTAATAGCCAATCAAAGGAGTATACTCTCTGGGTAGAGCTTTTGGGAAGCAGCTGCTCAACCAGGACTACATCTCCTGCTCCCTTGTATCTGATGTGCCCATGGGATTAATTCTGCCTAATGGAATGTGAGGGGAAGGGACAAGTATCATTTCTAGGCAAAACTGTAAGGGGTACTACATACCTTTCCCAAACAGACTATTCCTGATTTACGATGGTCAAGCTAAGATTTGTTGACTTTGGAATGGTATGAAAGTGATGTGATTTTAGTAAACACTGTATGTTGAAGTTTGAATTTTTCCCTCCAACTAGCAACAGGCAGTAGAATGCTCTCTCAATACCTGGTATGCAGAGTGAACCTCTACTTCCAGACAGACCTATGACAATACTGTGCAGTGTGCTATGCTGTTATATCAAGATGCTCCGTAGGTTAGAAGTATTAAAATCATTTTCATTTAACAATATTTTCACCAGGCGTGGTGGTGCATGCCTGTAGTTCCAGCACTTGGGAGGCTGAAGCAGGAGCATCACCCATGAGTTTGAGGCCAGCCTGGGCTACACAGTTAGCTCAAAGCTAACCAGAACTACACAATGAGACCCTGTCTCAAAAAAAAAAAATTAAAATTAAAAAAACAATATTTTCAAATTAAGGTAGGAAATAACTGCATTATAAGCTGTACTTTGGGCTGCTTATGCAGGGGTACTGAAGATCATTTGTTGAAGATAAAAAGAGCTTGACTCTCTGGGTCACCACTTTTGGTAAAGCCCCTCAGAGAATGCTGGATATTCTACGAGCCAAAAATATACTTTATTAAAGCAAAGCCCTGGGATTTAGGGATTGTTTGTTTTAGTTCCCTGAGAAACATTTCCTTCTCTCATTTTTCTACATGGAAAACTTATTCTTCATTCCTGCTCCCTGATCTCTCCATTCAGGCTGGGCTGGGGATCTGGCACCCCATGTGCAGCTCTGTGGAGACGATACATTCAATACATGTATCACCAGACATTACAGGCATTTCTCTAAATGCTGTCTCTGCTGCTTAGCCTCGGAGCATCCCAAAGACAGAAATCATGCCACTTATCCCTCAGCACCTAGCTAGCACCGTGGGTGTCACAAAAACCATTCATAATTATTTTTTGGCTAAATGATTGAAGAGGATGATCCAGAAACAGCAGGCTCCTAATGCTATCACCTTGAAATATCTGAAAGAGTCTTATGACTTTTGTCAGCCATTTAGACTCCGAGAATTCTCTTAGATCACAAATCAGCATCCAAGAAAGATGAATCCCGGATACCTTTGCCTTAGTCGAGATTTATATTCTGAACTGTGCCCCTCAGCATGCCTTGTCTTCTGCATCTGGCTTATTTCTTATGTCTTGGTCTTCATTTCACCTCACAGACTTTCCCATGCCAGTCTTTCTCCCTTATGGTCTCCACCCTTCCTCTTGGACTGACATAAACATGGTTACTCTTTTGACTGAGGTTGCAGTCTGCCCAGTCCTTCTGCCCTGACAGAGGTTTACTTGGAAGGTTCCAAGCTTGTTATTGTCCCGAGGCCTTAGAACACACTGCTTTATTGACCTGGGGCCCTCACCACTACACACTGTATGGTTGTCAGCTGATGTAATTTTTAAAATTTACACAGGGCCTCTTGGGTTGGATATTTTCTATTTTATACTCCAGATCTAGTCTCCACTTTTCTCCGGCTTGCTCTCCATCAGAAGCCTGACCCACACGGACAACATCAGTAGGCTTCCTTGACTTTGGACTCTGAATGTCAATCTAAATGACAACAGGAGGTCAGAGGTGTAGGGCCAATAAGGACAGATGACTGAGTCTCCTGTATTTCTCCTTCCGGGGTCCCCACAGTTTGGTTTTGTCCCTTCTATCAAAAGTCACATTTGGGCTCCCATATCTTGTGGGTCTGACAATCTAGAAAGTGGGTGTGACACTCAAAAAAATCTTTGTTGAATAAAATGAATAAATGAAAATATCAGTCACTTTTGAGAATTGGGAAAAGAGTCACAACCCAGTTGATTATTCTCTTGGATTTTCAGTACCCAACATTAGCCTAACACTCTTACTAGTGCCAGGGTACTTCACTATCTTTTGCTGGTTGGCTCCTTTGACTTTGCCCATATCATTGGAAAGAATTATGTTATTTAACTCCACTGAACACTCTGCTATGTGTGCAGGGACCCTTGCTGATACATCAATTCATTCCTCAGAACACAGATATCTCTATCTCTGTTCTTCACTCCCCTTCTAGGCTATGTCTTCCTGCTGTATGCTTTCTTATCACCACTTTCTCATGTTATTCCTTTGTAGTACTCACCATAGTTATCATCTTTCACTCAATCAGTAATGATTTGTTTAATGGCTGCTCTTGCCTGGGGATAGTAATTCTCATTAAGGGAGAGAGACAGCATCTGTGTATCAGTCATAACAGTGGCTGACACATGACACAAGGTCTGGTATAAAGTAGAGACGCTCAGGAAATCTTTGTTGAATGAAACAAGTAACAGAAAATGTTAGTTACTTCTGAAAATATGGGGCAGATTTATGATCTAAAAATCATGATATAAATATGCTACCTCCCTGATAAGTTACCATGTGCCAAAATACCATGTTCTCTCTAATCTAAAGATGTTAAAGACTTTGTTTTGACACTGACATGTTATCATTACACTACAGTCTATGTGGCTTCTGTGCACCGCATTCCTCTAGACAGGAAAGTCATCTTCAGGTGTCCACTGGATGCAAAAACAGTAACTTCAGGCTTGGCCATTTTTTACTTTCATGGGGCACTACCAGAAAATGATATAAAGTCCCTGGCAGAACCAATAGGGAAAAGTCAACAATTCATCCATATAACAGTGGCCGAACGTTCTGTGAATGTATTGCTAATGTTTTAAAACTATTATCAATTTAGGGTCATCATTTTGCTTGTATAGATGATTTTAATTATGTGCTCTTATGATTTCCTGGCAAAAAGTCCTCCAAAATGTTCGGACAAGATTAATACAGATAGAAGTAGGTTCAAATATATTTTTATTTACTAGGTTAAATTTAACAAAGATTATCCAGTTTTTTATGAAAGTGTGAAACCACATTACTCTGAGTAAAAAAACTAAAAATAAAGTAATGGCTTTCATTTTGTTGCACAGTTACCATATGCTATGCCTATTTAGTACTGTATAGGCATAACTCTAACTTATTTCTGATGACAACTCCATTAAATGAGTCCTGTTTTTTTTTTTATATTGTAGCAAAAGGGGCTTAGAATCAGAGTAATTTGGTCACACACCTTAATAAATGGCAAAGATTTAAAAAATTATCCAAATTTAATCCTATACTATTTGTACTGTTCGGACTACTATGTTACTAGCTTTATTTTTCACTGTGGCTATTTATATTTGTCCTGCTTATCCCACAACTGATTCCTTAAGTGATGCCAGCTGCTATCTCTCAGTTGTTTACTTAGTCGTTTGCTCACCTCAATGGCTGCTCTGCATTGCTGTCCTCGAAACACCATTGCTGTATGCCTTATATTCCTAAGTTCTATGGCTTACCCACCTATATGCTTCTAAAGTTATCCATTCTTTCGGCTATCATTGATTTTATCTGTACTTACTTCCCCTAGACAACTCCAAACTTAGATCTGTCCAATGCTCTAGCAGTTTCATCATTCTTATTTGCCTTTGGCTGCTACCTGCACAGCCTAGATCCAACCCTTCCACTATCCAGACTATGGATGGACAAGTTGGTGAGGTATCTCACAGGCAATAAGAGAATAAGAAAACTGTACTTTTTTTTTTTTTTTTTTTACAAGACCATCACATCTCATATTCTGGTTTTTGTTAGAGGAGAAAAATTCCAGAGCATCTCAAAGGGTGCAGAATACATCCTTTTATGACCTTAGCAGCTTGGACTGAAATCTTTTTCAGATAATTAGCATTTTCATTATGGTAGGGGAATTCTTCAGCAATAAACTTCTCATAAGGCTGAACTCCACATCTGCTACTTAGCAAAACTTGCTTTTGCCCAGGGGTTGCCTGTGTTTAAATACCACAGAATTAATGCTTAGGAGCACCTGTGCTTCATTCTGCCTCGACTTCTGGCAGGGCACAGATAAATTCATTATTGATGATTTCACCACCACTTTACCAGTTCTACAAATAATTTTGTCTATGATTATGGAACATATGAAGCCTGTTGACCACTTTTAGCTTATCTCCCCCACAATCAACTCCTTTTTAGATTCTACCAACACAGCACAGCACAATCACTCAGCTCTAAACTTCAAGGATGGATTATCTCATCAGATGTTTATTTAGTGCCTCCTATTTCCCACTGTGCCAAGAACTTTCAGGCATTAGGAATGCAAAAATGACTAAAATATGACTCTTAGGTAGAGGAAAAGAATCATGTATCTAGAGACATGCAAGAAAGCAGTACAACAATGTGTTACAGTGTCATAAAACAATCACATAAAAGGTACAGTATATAAAGGAGGAATAATCTCCTATGCTAAGTTATCTGTAAGGACCTCATTGAGGAGAATGCCAGAGTAAACACTGAGAAGTAAGTTAATGTTGTGACATTTGAATGGAGTAAGTTGAGGGGGCATCAAGAAATATTTAAAAAGGCACATAAGAATGACTGAGCTAGTCACATTGAGGAGACAATGAGTTAAAAGTGATGCCTCATACAATTGTCACTTATGTGTTTACCAAATATTTCTGGTTCTTATTCTCACGTGTAGAATTCCATTCCCCTGATTTTTTCAAAATTAGAAATGACCATATGACTTGTGTTGGCACACATAATGGTATCTATCATGTGCCACTTTTTAGGAGGAAGGTTTGATTCTCTACACTCTCCCTGTCTCTCTGCAGTAGGAACTGGTGATGTTTCACATAGAGGCTGTTCCATAAGCCTACGTCCAGGAGTGAGAATAATCCAAACCAGAGCCCTTAACCAGCCCACAATGGACTTGCATCATGAGTGAAAACTAAAACTCTATTGATCCAAGGCACCACAGCCTGTGTAAGCCATGCCTTTATAGGTCTAATGATACATTAGTATTAGCATTAGCATTAGTATTAGTGTTAGTATTAGTATACAACATTCTGGAACCATACACTGACTCTCTATACACTCACTAAATTCTTATAGCCACGATGTAGTTGTATTGCTATCTCAATTTAAAATTCACTGCAGAGAAATTAAGGTCATATGTCAAAGGAGTAGATATTGGCTTTGCACATAGATACTTAAATTGGAAATTTACATATAGCATCCTACCTTTAGGCCCCTGGCTCTCTTTCCTCTATCATCTTATGAAATAGTTTGAAACCATTGTTTATTCATAATCATCTTGCATTTAATGAAGGCTGCACTTTGTTTTCATCAACCTTTGTTTCAATCAAACCTTCCTCCAAATGAAAGAATTTCCTTTTGCTAACTCTGGTATCTTTCTCTATTAGCCTTTCAGGAGCAGATTCTATGTGAGGTCAGAACCCTGTGGCCATACTATCCACTTCACACTCACAATTAGAAACTCATGCAGTCTCTTTTGAGTTTAAGGGATCAAAGAGATCAGTTAAAATCTAGACTCACTTTCTGCCTCTTTATCTTTATCTCTGCTTCAGACTTAATTCCAGGAATGAGTTACAATGATACATAGCTTAATTTGAACCTGACCTCTATCTTGGGTTAAAGCATACCCACTACTTAAAAATTCATGTCTGTACTGAAACTGTGAATATGACCTTATATTTAAATATATCCCTAAATATACAGATGTAATCAAGTTAAGATAAATTCTATCTGATTGGAGTGGATCCCAAATCCAATATGACTGGTACCACTATAAAAAGAGGAAAATTCACACAAAGAAACTCACTGGAGAATGCTGCGTAAGGACAGAAACAGAGGCTGAAGTGATGGCATCTAAGCTCAATACCATCAAGGATTTCCAGCAACCACCAGAAGTCAGGAAGAGGCAGGGGCATCCTGGCCCAGAGCCTTCAAATGGAGCATATATCTGCAGATGATTTGATTTTAGATTTCTAGTATCCAGCACTGTGAGATGTAAAATTTCTGTTTTATTAAGCTACCTGTTTTGTGGATTTTTGCTATATCAGCCCTGGGAGACTAAAACAGCCTTCAAAGTCCAAGTCATAGAAACAAAAAGAAATTCACCACATACACACAAGTATGTATTTGCTAGCAGAAACTGTTTTTCATTATCACATTCTACCCCCTGCCACACATCCTAGAAATCACATAGACAAATAAAAGATTCTTAACTTAGAACACATAAATAATTGCTTTCTGTCACTGTCCAAATCCCCTTTCTGCATAGGCTTGGGTACAGATAGACGTGAGTGTACATGAAGCTCATATCACTTAGAAGTGTGTAACCTAAAGCGAGTTGGTTAAGTATGGGCAGCTCTGGTCTCTAGCTATACTGTTCACCTTATAATATGTATGGTCCCAAGTTGCATCCATTTATCTATGAAAGTCTCAAATTTATCTTTTTTATACATTCTGCGGTTGAAGGGCCTTTGAGTTGTTTCCAAGATTTAGCTTTACAAATTGTGCTGCTATAAACATGGATGCACATATATCACTAATTGCTATAAGATCATCAAAAAGAATAGTTTGTGCTTTCTTTGTTTGATTGTTTGATCATTTTTGCATGCCTAAATCTTTTAATCTGAACAACCACTTCTAAGATAATAATCTGCAATATATTAACTAGTGTTAATTTCTATTTTTTGAACTTCTGTATTGTTTCTATCATTTTTGTTTTTAAAATAAAAAATTTTTTAAAATATGTATTTCTCCTGTTTCTTGTACCAGTTAGTAAGCATTTGCCATTCTTTTGTACCTCTGAAATGCCCCACCTCATGTTTTGAGGCAACAATCAGCCTCCTACTGGAGAATTAAGGTGTCAGATATTTTTCCAAGCTGAAATACAGGCATGATCCAGGCTCTGCCAATAAAGATGCACCTTGAGTGGGAATCTCACAGGGTGATAATGTAGCGAAGAAACATAAGGAATCTGCCATAGGGGAGGAAGAGGTCACAGCTATATCCAGGTTCAAGAGCAGAAAAGGGGAGGTTCTAAGGATAGCACTTAGCAATAGTACTGAGTGAAGGCTGTGCTCATTGCAAGCTATGACTGTCTATACTGCTGTCTTCCTGAGATCTACTCTGCAGCATGAATTTAGAAATTATTCTGGTTATGTATCCTATGAGCCTCGGGCTAGTTATCTGATCTTCCTGTATCTATTTTAGGCATTGTTTTTCTCTTGATTAAAATTGGTTTCCGATGCTGGAAGCTAATAATCCTAACCCACAGGACTTAAATGAGTTAGGATACACAGAGCAGCTAGTAAAAATTGAAGTCATCCTTGTCTGCTCAGCTACCTACAGATCACTAAACAGATTCTGCTACCACTGGGTTAACAGTGATAGGTGAGCAGGGGAAGGTTAGAGGTCATGGAAGGAAGCAAGACTATGTGGCAGACCAAAGCTGCAGCCCCTATTTTGGTCAATGATTGAGGTCAGGCCTCATTTGTTTGCCAGGTTAATCATCAGTGTGAAGTGGTTTAGAGGAGAATTTCAGAAAAGGAGAAGAAATTAACCTAAGGATTTCACCAAATTGATGATCCACCTACACCAAATAAAACTCACATGGGAAGAGCTGAAGCTCAGATTGTGCAAAATTGCATATCAGCTGACAGTCTAAACAGGTTGATTTGCATGTTTGTTGTTATTTATGTTTTCTTTTAAGCCTTTCAATCCCTAATTCCCTTCTGCCTAAGCAAAGCTCATATTTGGATGAACTAAGCAGCTGCTGCAACTGGGGATTCTCTCTTCTGTGAAAATGCTGATTTAAAAAAATAATAAGGTCTCAGTTCCTGCTTACTCTCACAAGTTTCCAGCAACTGGTGCCCTGACAAATGAAGTGTCAAAACATTTCCAAATTAAAACCCCACAGCTCACACAACCTAACTCCCTCAGCAGGATGGACTTTCCCTGCTTGTGCCCAGTACTCACTTGGAGAAACTAAAAATAGCCAGATGGCAATTAACAAAGACTCCAAGGAGGGAAGATGGGGTAGGTTCCGGCAGGGTCAGCTTCCTGGATGAATGCCAAATAAGAGTTCTCAGCCAGCAGTGCTCTGGCCAAGAAAGGAATTTTATTAAACCTACAAGAAAGGAGAAGAATGAAAAATCAAGATAAGAAAGATTTAAAATTATAGCCAAGGTAAAAACTATACTACTATTCTCCAAGGCCACTACTAACAATAATACTTGCTAACATGTACCAAGTTTGTATTATAAGCCATACATGAACATTTCATATTCATTGTATCATCCTGAACAGCCAAGAGGACCCTAGGAAGTAACCATTACTCTTATACTCATCCTCTTATAACATAAAGGAAATTAAAGTCCAGAGACAGGAGGCAACCTACCTAACACCTCTAGACAAACAGGGTAAAAGTCCATGGCAGGTGCAAGGCACCTGGCCATTGGTTGGGGTTTCAACAGATCTTTGGCTCCAGAATTCATGAACAGAATCACAATGCTTTGCTACCTTACACACGAAGTAATCAAAGGTTATCATCTCATCCTAAGGCCTAGAGAAACAAAAGTGTCCCTCAACAATTCCACCCCAACTGCCACAGCTATGTCTTTCAGTAGTTATGGGTGGGCTTTAAATCAGATGGACTGGGTCCTAACCTAGTCTTTTCATTTCTATTTGTATAAAATCAGGTAAATTAGCAATCTTTCCAGGTCTTAATTTTCTAATCTCTAAGAGGCCATTAATATTTGTATTTATTTCATGAAGTTGTAATGAAGATTAAAGGAAACACTGTGTGGGAAACTGTTAGCTTGGTGCTTACCTGTACTAAGCTCCTCAGCAGATAATAGCCATTGGTATTGATCATTCCAAACCTCTGCCTTTTTAGCTAATCAGTATCAGTGCTCTTTTAGGAAGTTGTTTTCATGAGATAGAATATAAAGGCTTAGTAAAAAGGTGGTGTCCCCAATAGTAATTGATGGTCCTTAGTATAATGAAATTAAATAAAAGAAGACTGTTATGGTTTGTGTCTAGATGTCCCCCCAGAGACTCATGCAGTCATGGAGGCAGGATTTTAGAGTTTGTGATTGATTCCTGGTCCAGTGCCGGGATTATGGGTGTGAGTGCTACACCACTGCAGGGCAGGTAGCCTGCATGCAATACAAGGGAGGGAAAGAGGCTTGCTCTTACACTCTTCCCCTCTTTTGCTTTTGTTGATTTTGCTATCTTCTGTTGCCATGAACTGTTGCCCTTCTGCCATGCCACCCTGCCTTGGAGCAAACTGATATGGACTGAAACTTTCATAAACTGAGCTAAATAAACCTTTCCCTCTGTAATTTTGGCTGTCAGGCATTTCGTCTATGCCATGAGAGAAAAGTAACCAAGGAAAAGACCAAAAAAGATTTTGAATTTGTGGTAGATTTGGAGTTAGGGTGACAAACCACTCTGTTTTATCTGGGACCGTGGAGATTTCCCGAACACTAAAATGGGGATAATTTGCTCCTTCAGTTGTCAGAGGGACATTTACTACCAGGAGAGGGCAGTTTTGAAGGGGGAAAGTGCTTATCTATCTTCCTTCTTTTTTTCATCACCATAGGAGAGACTCATCTGACAGGGGACACAGGGATGTGGAATTTAGCTTGCACAACCAGGCTGTGGAAGGGCCAACCTGCCCATCCCTACTCAAGCAAGCACCCTTGATCCTGCAGGGAGTTGTACCAGGCAAGCTCTGAAGTTTTCTGGGAGATCAGCTGTTGAGGACACAAGGAGTAGGAAAGTTCAGTTTGAAGGAAAAAAAGTAGGAAGCTTTATCTGGTCACAAGTCTAGAAGTCATTTTCTGAATGACAGTCTCAGAAATAAAGGTGATATTGTGATTTCTATCTGACATCTCTGTCTGTTTCTAAACTGGTTCAGAACTCAAATGGGGAAAAGGATACAAATAATTATCAAACATGTGATTAATTATCATTTCCATAAGCCCCAACAGAATGGGTGGATGTCTATCTTATTTCATTGGCAGATAAACTCTTTTCAGGTAGGCAGGGAAAGGGAGAGGGTAAAATCAGTGAATTTAGAGTTTGGAGTGACCTTAAAGGTTACCTGGTGTGATAGCTTCATTGTTACAGATGAAAAGGAACTATAAATAAAAATACCCAATAACATAATTCATGATAAACATTTATAGTTAGTATTACTAGTCAGATTAATCATTTTGGAGAGTAGTCTTTAGAAGTCATGACCAGAGTTAAAAAACAGATAATACAATATATAAAATAGACTATAGATAGATAATAGAAAACAGAGTATGTTGTAAAACTAAGTTCACATAGAGAGGGAGAAGAGTCCCTAAATAGCAAATTCAGAAAAAATTCTCAAACTGTAAAAACAAAACAAAATAAAATGGTTCAAGGTTGAATTTATATTTACTGAAAAAAAACCCTACCTTAATTCAATAAGACTGTTTATCTCCAAGATATAATACTAAATAAGGAGACCAAAGAAGCAAGCTTTTTTCTTCTATCTTCCTGCCCATCTCTCATAATCAGATTTTCTTCTCTCCCAATGTAAACTTCTAAACTGTTAACCATGTGCATCCCACTAACAAAGTCCCCAGACATTTCAGACCTTTGACAGCTGAGACCTTTGGCCAAACATGGTCATATCTGGCTTTATGTTTGTCGCTTTCCCATTGCTCTTGTCCAACACAGCACTAAAACTAAGTTTTATTTATAAAGCATCCAGTTCTTACTCTTTCACTGAATGTAGCAGTAAAACCTAGACTCAGTTCATGGAACACCACTTGAGGATTCTGCTAAGCAAGTAACAGGAGGCAGACTTGGAAAGAAGAATAAAATTTAAAATACTGTCTTACCAATGGATGACTTTGCCCCTTTTGCCTTCCTCTCATAAACCTAGGCCTGAGCTCCACTCCAGAACAGGGAAAACCAAAACAGTTCCTGGCTCTGACTCTAGCAGAGGGAAAGAGAATTCCTAATGTTTAGTATACATATACTGCTTCCCCTTTCTCTTCTTTCGTCTCCTCTTCCCTTTCTCTACTTTTCTTCATCTCTTGTCTTCCTCTCCTCCCTCCTTCCACACTCCAGCCCCAGAGACCTTGCAGCAGTGGCAGCATCACCCTGCAGGAGTGGAACCTACGAGGGAGCATCTTTACCCTCCTCTCCACTCAGCGCCACTGCTGTTCTCAGAGGCTGGAGCCCACCTTCAGCACTATTTCACTCTCCTCTGTCTTCTTGTCTGACAGGTGGGAAAAATCATGGAATTATATGCTAGAGGGAGCTTTTCAGCCTGGGGCTAAAAAATACACAGAGCCAGAAAGGATCCAAGAGAACGTGAGTAGGAAGGAGTTTAGCAAAGCAGCCCAGACAGCTTCTTTGATAAATCCCTGGGCTCTGCTTGTGCACACACAGATATAACACCGGTGAGCTACACAATCTTAGAGAACCCTACCCAAGTGCCATACTGACCACTGGGAGACATGCACTCAGGACAGAGCAAACAACATAGCCGTGGCATCGAAAATTGCACTGACCTAGCAAGGCAGCTCTCAGTATGCTACTACTAGATGAAACTGTAGGCTGAAACCAACTGAGCCAAATCCCTCCTGCAAGAGAAATTTCCATGGGCTCTAAACAAGACCTAGAGCTTCATAAAATTCAGAATGTATAATATGAAAACTCTTGACATAGCAGGAAAATCAGGAAAAACCTCAGTTCTCACAGAGAAAGATAATCAACTACAGCTAACACTACAATGACACAGAGGTCAGAATTACTGACAGAGATTTTAAAGCAGTTATTACAAGTTCCAACCAACACTGCTGAAACTAATGGAAATAGAAATCCTTAGCCAAGAAATAAATGACATAAGGAAGAATCAAATGGAAATTTGAGAATTGAAAAGTACAGTAACCAAAATAAAATTTTACTGGCGGGATCAGTGGCAGAACAGAAATAACAGAGGAAAGGAAACCACAACAAACAAATTTCTAGCCCGGGGGCTACATTATCACTGTCTTTTCATGCATCATTCTCTCTGTTTTAAGAAGAAATTGTTGTGCAATGAACAACATAAAAACTTAGTAGTTCAAACTAAAAACTATTTATTTGTTCTAACAATTCTGTAGTAGAGCTAGGAAGCTTTCCTGCTGGTTTTGCTGGAATCTGTTCACCTTTCTGCATTCAGCTGAAGGTTGGTTTGGATCTAGAGGCCCAATATGGTTTCATTCATGTCCCTAATAGCTAGCTCTAGGTGTGCACTGGGGTGCTTCATTCTCCATGTCCCTAACTCTGTTAGGTGAGACTAAACTTCTTCACACCACTGTGGTCTCAGATTCCAAGGCAGTGAGGCTAAATGTCATAGTCATGTTAAACCTGGACCCTCAAACATCATGACAGTCATGTTTTACCAATCAAAGCGAGCCACAAGGCCAGCACAGAGATAAAGGTTAAAAAATATTAGACTGTCGCTGGATAAGATAAGCAACTATATGATTTGGCAAACTGGACCAGTTCCAGGGAGGCCTGAGTCTCCATGGATCATTACTGCAATATTCTACTATGCTCACCTGGGTAATTAATGTAGCAAAGCTCAAATACCACAGATATACAATGGTTCTGGCAGTTAGAGACTGATGTTACTGGAGTTTAAGGGCACACCGTTAGTTTGTCTAACATCGCATGATTAGTTAAGGAGAAAGGATGAAACTAGACCTCCTAACTGCTAATCCACTGACCAGTACTCCTGCCTCTGAGATGAGCTACTTAGCTCTCCACATGTTGGCCACTTGACAGATGGAAGAATAATAGACAATATTGTGCAATGTGTGAGCAATCATCCATCATTCAAAGTCATTTTGTGAAGAAAATAAATGCCTGCACATGTGAGCCTATGAAAAAAACTAACATTAGAGAGCCTCATGAAGGGCTATTCATTACAGGGCAATAAAGCTGCTGACCTGTTCTGTGTACCATAGCACAGTACATTCAGTCCCTTGAGTTCCTGGCACTCAAAGTTTAATTTTTTATTGAGGTAAAATCCATATAACATCAAATTAACCATTTTCAAGAACCAATTTCATGCCATTTAGTATATTCATCCAACTACTATCTCAGTCTAGTTCCAAGGCATTTTCATCACCCCGTAAGGAAACTGTCACCATTAGGCCATCATTTCCCTTCCCTTCTCCCACCCCACTGCCACAGCCCTGGCAACTACTGGTGTGTCCTGTCTCAGTGGATTTATCTATTCTGGATGCCTTCATATAAGTGGAATCATATGATCTTTTGCCATGTTTTGAAGTTAATTTATGTTGAAGTATGTTGAAGTATTTTATTCCTTTTTAGAAAATAATAGAAAATGAATAATATACACAATACTCCACTGGGTAGGTATACAACATTTCATTTATATGTTCATCAATTGATAGACACTTTGATTGTTCTACTTTTTAGATATTTTGAATAACACTGCTGTAACTATTTGTGTTCAAAGATTCATTTGAATATTAATTTTCATTTTTTCTGGGAATACAGCTAGAAGTGGAATTGCTGAGCCACATGGTAATTCTATCAAAGCTTCATTTTGATTCTGGTTTTGAATAGGATTTTTAAAACAGCATGAGATTAATAGCTTGCTTCCAGCATTACCTTGTACCTAAAGGCAGCATGGTCCTGCAGGATGGCTCTGCGGTAAGGGACTGACCTCGTGAAATCTTGCATCATGTTTTGCTGCTGGGAAAATGCCCCCATAAAACTGTAAGGGAGAAACAAGGAGGATGAGGAAGTATCTTTTGCATGTCTGGTTCCTAAAGCCTTGATTAAGGTGATCATTGCCTTTAAATCACAAGGAAACTGAGTCTGAGAGAGACACAGTAGCTGGCCCATGTAAGCTTATGGATGAAGTTTGTAACTTTAAGAACTCATACTTCTGAATCTGGCTTCACATTATTATGGAGATTCATGCCTTGATGTTGATGAAACAGGTGCCTAATGTCCCATCTTAAAGTAGGGGCGATGACAGACCACAATCAATAGTAATAGCATCGAGAGAGAGGAACAAAATGATGGCCTGCCTAGATGACCCTCATCTACCAAGACAGACAAACAGAACTTCACAAAGGTCTTGAGTGCAGTGGGACAGAAGGTGGTGATGGTGGTGATCCTGATGGAAACAGAAAGGAGACAGTTGTGTGATATGAAACATCTAAACAGTAAACACCGAGTAACAAATACCATCACTGTAATTGTCATCACTCAGTAGAACATTCTACATGCCCGGTGCCATGCTAATTGCATCATCCAATCAAATTAAACAATCATAAACATCAGATGACATATGTTCTTTGGCTGAAGAAACTGAGACTCAGGAAGACAACGTAATTTTCCCAAGTTCTGACAAGTTTATAAGTGGCAGAGTAGGAACTTAAACGCTGGCAATGATAATGCTGCTGGTGGTCTGCAGACCTTAATTTGAGAGTCCCTGAGGTAGACATCAATTGTGTCCTCAGCACCCAACCTTCCCAGGTGTGCTCTTAGGTGTGGATCACCTAATTCGATTCATTCCATCCAGGGCAACTTTCCTGACCTGGAAATATTGTACAACAGATGCTTGTTCTATCCACTGGTTGAACACTAAGTATTCATTTTTCTGATTCTAGCATGTTTTCAAAGTATTTGAAAATGCACTGAATTCTGCAAAGAGAAAAAGCAGATCCATTTCTTTACCTTGGAAACCACAGAACTCACCGTTGCTCTGTGTAAAAAATTTTAGCTATGAAAATCTTAGAAGATGAAAATGGCACATTCATCCCAGAACACACTCAGGATAAGGAGTGGCAAGGTGGAAATGGGTACTACTCAGAGGGTGACACCCTTATTTACACTTTTCAGACATATTTGCATTCAAAAATGTCGTGAGAGAGCACAGTGGGCCACAGGCAGAGACAGGGCTCCTCCAAGTCTCCTGTTACTGTGTTCACATGACTCCCAGACTGACATTCATTATGTGTATGGGCTTGGGGGAAAGCAATTGTGGATGACAAGGAAAAGTAAAAAGTATATCTGCAAATAGAAAAAGAGTATATATATTCTTTCTGTCATCATAGTGGCAGAGGTTTTTTTTGTTTGTTTGTTTGTTTCATTTTATTCTCTCCAGCTGTATAGAGAAAAGATAAAATAACTGAAGATATGTGAGTACAAGGGAATGCATTCTATTATTTGCAAAGAAAATACAGAAATGAAACCAAATACAATTCCAGAAGTGGTATTGCTGCTAACACAACAGGAACAGTTACCAAACCCTGTGACTTTTGCCTCGTAAGTCTCTCTCCTTTTCCCCAGCTGTCCTCACCATCCGTGTCCTCCATTGTAAGCACTGTGGCTTGGTCTCCCCTAACAGCCCATGGTTGGGCTGCTCATTCCCATGCGTTTTTTGGTTCACAGTAAGTTGCAGCCTTTTACGTTCTAGACCACTCTCTCACATTCCTATCTGTCCCTGTCTAATGCCCTCTACTCCCATGCTTCCTGCATAGAAGTCTGACTAGCACCACACCCTTGTGTGCTCCTGCCATGCAGAATCCTCTCCGATTCCCACAACAGCCTGGTTCTGATTAGGCCTCCTGAACTACTTGTTTGTTTTGTTAGATGCTCTTTCAGTACCAAATTCCTATCCATCTTCCCAGAGTTCATGCAACTAGTATTTCCCATTGCTGCACTCTGGAGCAACACAGGCAGTATTAGTGGTGTAATTTGGTGGATTCCAACACTTACCTACAAATCAGAATCACTTGGAAAGGTTTTCTAGCTGTGGATACTGGGCACTCACTCTATACCTGGTAATTCAATGTCTTGGCAGTAGATGCAAGGCATTTCTATTTTTCAAAAGCCTCTAAATTTCTCATTTATAGTATGAAAAGAGAATCTTTAACTCCAAGCTCTCCATTTCATACTATATTATACATTTTACTAAATTTATCGATGTTTTAAAATTTTTCCCATCTGCTGTCAGCACTACCTGAATGATGCCAGTTCACTGACTTTGGGAAATGTGACTTTTTAATTATTTTATTTTAAATTCTAATTTTAATTTATTCATTTAAATTGGCTATATTGGCCATGAACATCATGATACATTTAAATTATATACATGAATAAATAAACTTACTTAAAAACACACACAAATTTCTATCTCACTACCTAAATCAAGCCCTCTTAAGATAATGTTTAGATGTTTATGTGTTATTTATTTCTAATCTCTGGGACATATTACTAGCACAGAAGACCTTCAATAAATAGGCCTGAAATGTAAGTTGCATGCATTTAGAGAAATAACTAATGAACTTGGCAAATACATTATTAATTGGTGAGGTAGCCCTGTGAGATACTGGGGCAATACCATCTAAGATAAGGTAGGTTAATAAAAATGTGTTGGTGGGGAATTTGTAACTGTTACTTCTCTCGCACAAAGAAATGCTATCTACCCAGGAGCTGTAGAGAGGGATAGAGGGAGGAATTCCCAGTGGAAAAATAAATCAGAATTAGAATTTCAGTGTAGTTTGGGCAATCATGACTTCACTGGCTTGTAAGGGCTCATCCCAACTGATCAACTCTCACCTAATTAGAGCTTCCATGTGGGTCTCTGTTCCATGTGGTTTCTTTGGTTAAAAATTCATTCCATTGTGAAATGTTCTGTGAACCCTTTATCTTTTGCAATTTGCCCTTATAAAGGAAAGGATGCAAATAATCATTTAAAAATAACTACAAAACCAAAACCTAAAACATGTAAAACATTTAGAAATTGCAACAAACAAATACAAAATCCTATCCCACTAGTGATTTGAGTATTTTGGTATATATTCTATTCATGTGGGAGGGCGGTTCGTGTGTGAGAATTCCTGTTTTTAATAAAATTACATAACCAGTTTTTTTCTTTATGATATGATAACTAACTTCCCAGATAATTATGTGGTCTCCTCCACCTCACTATGAATAGATATATGGTTTCAACTTCTATGGATATACCATAATTTAACCAACTCCCTATGGTTAGATTCCCAATCTTCACTGCAGGTCCTCTATACAAGAATGTCCCTGGGGATCCTGGTGACAGTTTTGAGAGCTCCAATAAATAGAATATGATAGAATTCATGTAACAATTTCACATTATATTAAAAGAGGTATTATTCCTTCAGATCATCCTCCTACATATAAAATCAGGATGTTAATCAGTATTTCTAACCTCTTGAGTATTTTTCTTTTGACCATTTTCTTTTGTTATTTTTAAAAAGTCTATAACTTAACCATGCAAAATTTAGAAATGCAGAAAAGAGAGTCAAGAAGGAAAAATAATTCTTGAGCAGGACCACTAATAACCTTTTGGGAATCTCCCAGAAAAAATTTTTTTAATCTATTTATATCCATTTCTATAATACTTACAATAGTGTTGTAGTCTACTGTTTTACAACCTGCCTTTTCACTGAACAATATGTGACTAGTTTTCCCTGTGTCAACACATTTCTTATAAAATCATTTAACTACACAAAATACTATATAGACCCTTAATTCTAGCCATGTTTTCCTTATTTCTCCAATTTGTTCTCTGAAACAACATCAGAGAAAAGTAGATCTTAATATTTTTATGTAACCTCAAACTATAGACCAAAGTATTTGCTTATCACACTCTATTGGGTATGAAAATACTGTGTCAAATGACAATTTCCTACATTTGCATTTTTCTCCCTCAAAAAGCGATTGGACAGTATTTTCCCAGCTTCAGTCTCTGGGCACCTGTCCAGCTCTCTTGGAGTTCTCAGAGGTTGCTAACAGTGATTCTTGTCATCCATCTGTGAGTTCTCTGAGTCCTGGGCACTTCAGTTGTTTGGGCTTTCAAAGCCTACAGTTAATTAATTTGTTCAACAAGTCATCTTTTGGATATTCTCTATAGTTATGGTTCTCCATCTTTTGGGGAAAGAACAAGTTATTAACACAGCAGAAATAAAGATTGCCTAATATGGTGAATGGAAAGCCAAAAAGTATTGTTTTTCATTAAAATTAAGATTTTTCAATCTATAAACAAATCTTCAATGCAGCTCACCAACTGTCTCCAGTGTAGAAGAGCTCCAAGGGACACTGCATAACCCCTGAATAGTCTGCAAAGTAATTACTGCTCTGGGTGTAGCAGTGCTACTGTCTGATTAAAAAATTCAACCTTGTTGTATTATTAATGCTGTTTTAGTCTGTGTAGGCTGCTATAACAAAATCTCACAGATTAGGTGGATTAAATCACAGAATTTTTTTTCTTCATAGCCCTGGAGACTGGAAAGGCCAGGATCAAGGTGCCTTGCAGCTAGGTTGCTGTCAAGGACCCTCTTCCTGTCTGTGTCTGCTGCATTTTACTAAGTCCTCATATGGCAGAGAGAGAACTACCAATTTCCCTAGTGTTTCTTCCTCTAAGGACACCCTACAGGACCACGTCTCTACCCAACGAATTGCCTGGACTATCATAGCAAAATCCTATCTCAACAAACAAACAAACAAAGATGCAAGACTACCTTCATTTACTAGTGCAAGCTGAGTCTCTCTGACCAGAGTTTGTTCATGAGTAAAATGAGAACTTTCAAAGGACATCCTCACCCACACTATTTCTGCTGGAGATGACTGATGGAACAGCCACAATAACCTCTCACCTGAAAACCAGTATGTCTTGTTATTTCTCAGCAAAAACACATATTACATAGGTGTAATTTTCTCCTCTGTAAATATTTACCACAGACACGGCTGCCCCATAGATCAGTCTGATTCCAACTCTTCTCCTCTGGGTCTCAGGTTTAAGTTACTTCTTGACAACAGTAGCACGTGGCTTTATGCTTGGATTTCTAATGCAGACTATGTAGACATGTCATTTCTTTTTGCCATTACTCTGTAAGACCAGATTGAAGAGATCTGTTTTTGCTTGTTCACTTTTCTTAAATAGCTGCTATTTATAAGTGATACCGCCTGCAGGGGTTTCTATATGGAGAGTTTGTTTACCATGGCATTAGGATCTTTCTGTACCAGAAAAGGGTAATACCTGTCTGACTACCTCAGCTTTCCTAGCCACATGTCCCAAATTTTATCAGAAAATATACAAATGACAACACAATCGTCAGGATGTAGATTGCTTTCATAAAACTGAAGTCAGATTCTAGACATATTGCAGAACTGCTTCTGGGCTGTCTTGAATAACAGATAGGCTACTCCATTTCTCTCAAAGCAATCAGTTCAAATTTGCCAAATAAATTATTTTTACTAGGTTCCATAGAAAGCAAAAATATCTATCTACTTTTTTGAGGTCAATATATAAAGAAGTGAGCAAAGCTGATGAGTTGCTCATCAGTTCTCTTTTCTTTCCCTTGGATTAATGAATTAGACATTTTCCTCCTTGGGATGACTTTGGTTTAGGTAGGGCAGAAAAAATGTTTTCCTATCTATTTGTTCATTCGTGGAAAAGAAGGACTGCATCTCTGGACATCATTCAAGAGGGATATGATGTCCACAGTGGTAATGCTGGTCTTCTCAATCTCAACCCCTTATCAGTTCTCTGCATCACATATGGTATGATAATTACAGTTTTGTCTAGTTATTTTTTTCTATCTTGACCAATAGATTGTAAGATTTAAATGAAAAAACAAAGATTTAGTCACAATTCATTCCTAGTGCTTATTAACATTCCTGGCAATTAGTAGGTTTCCAATAAATATGACTGAATGCCTAAGTAAATGAATGAATGAAAACATTTATCCACTTTCTTTTCTTCCTTCCCCTTCTTTTTTTCCTCCTCTTTTTCCAGATCCATTTTATTCCTGATGTTCTTCTATCTTTTCCTCTTCTTTTTTGTCCTCCTCATTCTTCCTTTCTCTCTCTTTTCCTCCTCCCTGTCTTGTTTACTACCATCTCCTACTTGGTCCATTTCTCTCAAAGCAATTGCCATAGAATCAGGGACTTATTTCTCATTGACTCACTAAAACTAACCAGAATTGTGCAAACTTAATTATTTCAGTTCAGTCACTCTATTAACTTAAAGAGAAAAGTTTAATCAATCATATTTAATTAAGCTTACTGAAGATACAAATTTTCTTTGACCCATCATGCATTTTAAGTGTATTAACAATTTAAGTAATAAGAAATGTAGGAGTAATAAAACTCAAAATGTGTAATTTCTATTGTAAAAAAGAGGAAAATAAAGTGCTCTAAAGGATATAACTGCATGTATGTTTAAGTGTGTAGGATTGATAACTATATTACTAAGTTTTTGTTGGATCGTTGAGCAGAACTGTTTTCAGTCTCATGGCTTGAATGTCCACTTTGTGTGTTTTAATTCTGTAACTTGAACAACTATTTCTAAGATGACAGTATATAATTTGTCAACTAGTGATTTCTTAGTGTTTATTTTATTTTATTTCTTTTTTTATTTGGAAGTTTGTATTATTACTTCCTTTTTTTCTGTTTTTTTACTCTTTAAATAAAAAAAAATTTGTTATCTGAACCCCTATGTCAACATATTTTTGCTTTTCTTTATTTTAAATAGGCAAAAAATAGATTTGCATGAAGACAACAATTCTCATATCTTTTTTTAACCTTAACTACCACAGTTAAATAAGCATAAAATAAATTCTAAGAAATATCCCATATAGATGTATTGTGTGTCTCTATTTCTAGAGAAGACAGAACTCTTAGGTAGTAAAGAGTTGAAGTGAGATTGAGACAAGAATACATGTACACATGCAGAGGACTCTGTTGCTGAGTAAAATTCAGCATAAGGGTGACCTGTATGTCTCAGACAAGCAGATTTACTTAGTAAAGTAGCAGAAGTATTTAGATATGAATCAGGTCCTATGACTGTCCAACAAAATAGCATTAAGACATTGTATGTTTCTATTGCATACATCAGAAGACTAGAAAATGGAGAACTTCACTGAATTTATTTTTCCCTTTTAGTGCTTTTGTCTCCTCTTTAGAAAGAACTTGTTAGCATTCTTTGAAAGCAACTGCCAAGTCAGACTCTCTTAAAACAAAGGTACTCAGGAACTTCTTATAATATTTGAATTTTTTCTTCTCTCAAAACTTACAATTAGCAACCAAACCAAATTTTCTGTATTTGCTACTTTATTTAACAAATATCTAAACCTTTGCACTGTTGATTCAAATTGCTTGTCATTGACATTGGGAAGTATTTTGTGTATCTGTCACATCTCTGTCATTTGGTGGGGGCAGGGTCTTGTTATGTATTCAGGCTGGTCTTGAACTCATTATGCAACCCAGTCTTGCTTTGAACTTTTGAAATGCTTTGGCATTCTTCCTGTCTCATTTCTCCAGGTGCTGGGATTACAGGCATGAGCCACCATACCCAGGTCTAAGAATCTTATATAAAAATAACTGCACTAATGTATTGTCAAATTGCATAGCTTCAAAACCAATTAAGTACTTGTTGGGATGACAAGCTATGGTATAAACATTAGTACTACCTATCCACAAGAAAAGCCTAGGACTGGAGGCTTGAAAAGCACATAATTTCTAATAAGCAAGTGTCAGCCTCAGACAGCAGGGTAACTGAACCACTGAACCACAACAGAAACAAGATTATAAGAAAAGAATATCATTGAACATTTATTTTTGGATGAGTGACAGAAAATTCAAGTATAAATAAAGTAGAAACTTCATGGCTCACAAAACTAAAAAGACAGGTTTATAATTCAAATTTTAAAAATGGTTGTGTCAAATAACTTCAGTGATGTTGTTAGGACATTGTGTGTGTGTATGTACGTGTGTGTGTGTGTGTGTGTGTGTGTGTGTGTTCACTCTCTCTGTGTTTCCATTTCTTTCTTGGTGTTACTATTTTAGCTTCATGCCTGGGCAGAATTCCCCCTCATACAACATGACTCTAGGATTAGCAACTCCAGAACCACATTACTACCAGCTAAGCAAACCTTAGTCCTTCTAAAATGTTTCACTGAGAACACCAGATTGAGTCTTGGTGAATCAAGTTAAATTAAAGACCCATATCTGTGACAGTTTTTATAGCCAAGGAACCAAGGTTGAACCCAAATCAACCTTGTTTAAACCCCAAAGAAAACTGGATTCTCTTATTAGCAGAAAGGATAGTCAGTTAAAAGTAAGCAAAATCAAAATTGACCAGTACTGAAAGAACTAGAAACATTATAGAATAAAGTAAAATACAGCAAGTAAGAATAAGGAAATCTGCATATTTCTGGGGTAAATTAGAAGAGGCTGAGCTACGGAAAACAGACATTCAGTTTCCTGATTTCTTAAATCTTTGATTAATTTAAACCTAGATTTTGCTTCCAACCTCAGATACTTGTGAGAAATCACTACAAAACTAGTCAGGCATGGTGGCACACACCAGTAATCCCAGCACTCAGGAGGCTGAAGCAGGAGGATTGCCACAAAGTTGGGGCCAGCCTGGGGACACATTGTAAGTTTGAGGCCAGCATGAACTACATTGTGAGACCCTGTCTCAAAAACTAAATCAAAAAAACAAAACCCAAACAATAATAAAATAAAGCAATCGATGTGACATTTCTGTTTTTATAACATGTTGAATCTCTGACACTGCCACAATTTCCAGTTCTGTTTCATTGTCTGTACTCCCTAAGAGTGTTTGTACTTCTCAGATCTCCCAATGATCAGGTTGCACTGCTGAACCCACACCAACTAGTAGATTAGTTAAGAATGAGCTGTAGACCAACAGTAACTCTACCCGAACCAGAATACTCAGGTACTGGTTCAAACAAGGTCAGGATTTAGGGTTTTAATGGGGATAGGGAGTGATTCTATGTCTTGGTTTGCCTGGACATCCTAGAAAATTATTATCCCTCCTCTCTTTTATACTCAAAAGAGTTATGGTTTAGGTAGACTACTGGACACAATATTGTGATGGGATGGTGGCCATTCTGCTTGGAGGGCCAAGTACAAGAGGCAACAGAGCGATGAGGGGAAAGGAAGTTGGAGGTGGGGGGGAGATATCTGCTCCCTGCACATTCCAAGAACTCTTGTCTCCTTGCCTGAAATGCCTGAAATTCCAGGAGACATTTCATTGTAACTGTTTTGTTTTTATTTGAACTAGTTTTTTATAGGTAGCCTTGGCTGAAATGGAAATTTCCCATGGTACAATTTTTTATTTGCTTTTTATCTGAGAAACTACTAGTTACTTGGGCTTACTGAAATTGCTTATTTTGTTTTGCTTGTAGTTTTTATTAACTATTTTACATGCCTTTATGTTTACCCATTTTGAGTGCTCTTTAAGCCTGCACCATGCTTCCTTCCCTAGAGATGAACCAGTCTTCATGACTGAGCCCATTTCCAGCATTGTGATTTAACCTGTTACAGTGAAGACCATCTCTGAGTCACATTACTTACAGTCAAGATTGAATTTGACAAAACTACCTAGCCATTTGAAGGTCATTAGGTTTGTAGAAAGATAAATGATACTTCAGTTCACTAAGTGAGACCAGAATGTACCTTCTGGTACATTTAACATATATTTGCAAAGGGATTAATTTATTTATGTGGCAGCATGAGCTATTATTTGATTAGCAGTCACAGCTTCTCAAGGTTTCTGAATGCCTCCCAGCAAGAAAAGCAGCACAGGTGGACACCAAACAGGTGGCATAAAGGCACATTTCCAATTTGATTAGATTTACACACTTTTAAAAGTGACATTTGACTACTGAAATCAACTATAAGCCATGACCCCTTCAACCCAAACACAGGTAACTTTGAGGAAGCATTAGTGTAATACAATTTAAAATTTGAAAAATTGAAATAGCAGCCCATATCTTCACTGTATAATGCTTGGAGCACTTTTATGTTTTTAGTGAAAATTTCGCATAATAGATCTAAAAATATCTGGGGGTTTTCTCTTTATACATTACCCATAAATGAATGAGACAAAAACACCCATAAACTCAGTTGAGAAATTCTGCACTGCTTGAAAGACAGAGGAAAGAAAGTGTTTTGTCCTTGGACAACTTGAGATTTCAAGTCACATAAAAAGACCAGTTTGGAAGACAAGTAGTTTCTCTGTTAGTTTCACAAAATGATTTTTTAAGATCTAGTTCTCTTCCCAAACATGGATTTAATCATAATACTACATAGAAGTGCTATTTAATCCTCTGGGAAAGTAATCTTATCTTGATTTTTCTCAGTGAGCAAAATGCACCCCTATAGTTCTCAATGAAGGGGATCTATAGTAATTGGATACAAACATGGATATGCATGTATCTCCTTAGCTCAATTATTTTTCTATTCTTTCTTTCATATTTGCATAGATGGTTCACTGCATGAAAAATGAGAAGAAGCTAAATCAAGTCTATAGGAATATTTGAATTTTGCCAAATGTATAAATCAGAGGAATCTTACAGGAAATGTGTATTTCTGCTTATAATCATATGACAGTCATGCTGGCACCTGAATTACTGTATGGCAAGAATCAGCACAGTAGAAGTAACTACTGTCACCTTTTCAAGGAGTAGGAGGTCTCCAGCCCCCAATCATCTCCAATCTTTTTAACTTGCAAAAAACACACTTCATGCATTCCCAGACCTGCTTATTGGGCTGTGGAAGCATTTGCATCTGTGCCTCTCATATGCCAAAAATCCCATTACAAAACTCAATGGACAGCAAATCTGTAATGTAAAATGTCCAGGAACTCCCTTTTATTTCTAAACAGCACAAAGTCACAAAAGCTAAAGAAAATGATACCAAAACACACTTCCTTATGCTCTTTATAAAATTAATTGATAATTTCCTTTTATGCTTGTGAAAGAAGTTGTTGAATTTCTTGCTGGTTACCTTATTTGGCTGTGTGGTGCACACTTCTATTAGGAGAGGTTCGAGCTCTAAATTAATTAGGTAAGTCCTGATGTAACAGTCACTGCCATTCTCAAGCAACATTTTTTTATGTGATTATGGTACTTCTGACTAGCCTACAATGAGAAAATGAGTTTTTATTAGAGTATTTACTTTCCTTCTAATTAGCAATAATCTATGGGACTCAGAACTATGACTTATACAATAGTAAAGTAATTCCATTCATAGCTCCCACTACATTATCAGACTCCTAATAAATGGTTCTAATTATCTTCTACATGACAGGAAATTAATAAATTCAATAACCAATGGACTCAGCATTAGTTGAATTAATGCTTTCTGATTGATAGCCACCTACTTTCTTGTTATATGGAACAGAAATTAACATGAAGCCAAGAAAAGAACAATTAAATCCAAAGATATTGGTTATCATTTAGTACTTTTATAACTATAACCAGCAGTTCTTTTTCTATAAGTAGCTTATCATAAGCTTCAACTGCAACCCAGCATAAGAAACAGTGTCAATTTTTTACATTTAGAGTTAGAGACTAGCTGCAGTGTCATTTAAAGCCCACTAAATATAGTTAGTTAAGGTCTCAACATGTGCCATATAACTTTTTTTCTGGAAAAGATCTAAAAGGTCATCCTCCAAATTCAAATGACATTAGACATTCTAACAGCACAGTAGTTACTTATGCAATTGTGAAAACTGAATGTTGTATATACATTCATGATCCTCTGCTAATATCTTAATAGCTGTTCAAGATATTAGATGGCAAATCAATGACATATCAGACTCTAAAATTCCTTGGACTTTATCCTCATCCTCCCCATGGGAAGCCATTACTAGCTCCTCATGGTGGAAATCTTTAATTATACTCATAATTATCCTATTAATTCTAGTATTTGGCCCATGCATACTTAATTATTTCTTTTCTTTTTTCTCCTCCTGACTTAAGGCTATATACCTACCCAAGATAAAAATTCCTGGTATCTATCAAAGGCCATTAGACAGAACCTCTGCAGAGTATCCCTGACTGCCGTTCCACAACCATGAACTGCCTTTAGCCTGAAGAAGCCAGATCAGTCATCACCCATTACTCCCTCATGGCAGTTCATTTTACCTGTTCTGAGAGGGTGTGCTATAGGCAACTGAGTTAAATAGAAATATTATAGGCAGTCAGACAGGGCCTGATCCTTGAAGGAACTAGTGCAGAAGGCCAGATACCTTATTACTGTGGGGGAAACAGACACCTCTTGCTGTGGGTCAGGCCTAAAGACAAAAGATCCAGAAAATACACCTTCATCCTAAGAAGTGGAATTCTAAAATAGTTCTCTATCACTCTGAGGAAGCCATAAGTCACTATCCTAACCCTCTACAGGAAGAGTCACTGTTCTTTAAGCATGCCTACTTGCTATGTGACTTGCTTCCCCATTTATTCCTGATTTAATCAATTTTATCTGAGCAATTAATCTTACTGGTTAATTTAGTTCTGTATCTCTTTATGCCCACCTTACAAGTTCCCATTTTAGACCTGTTTCACCACATAGTTTTTGTTCTATAAAAAAAGTCCCTAAAAAGACTAAAAAGTCCTTGGCAACCCACTCGGGACTCCTGTCTCTCTCAGACAGAAAATTTCTTTCTCTCAATTAATATGTTCTGCTTTAAAAAAATAAAAAATGAAACAGTGTTAAATCTAGAATCTTTGATAGAAGAGATGTTCTAGTTCTTATTAGGAATGCAATTCTTGATGAGTGCTAAATTGAGAACCTTTCATACTCTGGTATGAACATGTTCCAAATCTTACTGAGAAATTGCATAGAAATTTTCTTCAGATTTCAGTATCAATAGGAGCTGCATTTGGCATGTTCTGCCCACCTTCCCCTGTACCATATATTGAGTCTTACACACTGACAGTATTTTTTTTTCTTTTGTTTAGGATCCAGGATACTTACAGAAAAAATCATGACTTGGCAATAGTATTTATGGGTCCTTTAATATCCAGATTTGTGTTTTAATTTCCTCTTATTGGCTTTCAGTGCTTATTATATTTTCCTTGATTTTGAATTTTGGGTTTGCTATGTAGATATAGAAGGAAACCTAAAAATATTGGTGGCTGATATTGGAAGGCAGATGCATGGATGAATGGATAGACATGGATAGACTGATCAGTTTGTTTCATCCATATTACATAAAGATTTAACAAAGGTTGATTAGGTCACACTACAGTTTTCTGCCTCACTTCCACACAGTAACCCACCCTACTCTAAACAGCAAACACGAGGACTTTGGAAGCAACAGCCCTGGTCCCATATGCTGAAAGCAGATGGCAGCTGCACTGACTTCACAGTAGCAGCCCAGGAACCAAAGTGAAAAGGAGGAGGCTGGAGAAAGGAGCATGAAGGGAGAGAAACACAAAAGAACAACCGGAGTGAAGAGGAGAAAGAGTTCCTGCTGCCAGTCTCAGCCAGGTCAGAAGCAAGCACACATATATCAAGTGCTCCATTTAGGAATATTCTCACACTTCTTGTGTGATCTCTACTGCACAGAGGAATCATGATCTCTACTGTGTGATGGAGGTGAGATGCACTCTTTATTCACAGTCAACCAGCCAGGCCACACCTTGTTCCACCAGCAATATCTGACTTCCAAAAAGTGGAAAACTCTAAAGCATGGGATATCCCTAGTACACATGTGCTACCTCAGAACAGGGCTGGGTACAAATAAAGGCTTGCTTAGAAGAAAAGCAAGGACAAAGTTAAACTATCATATATCTATGTAACATAACTAATGGGGGTGTGGCTTCAGCTCTAACCAGGGAGATCAGTTAGATGAAAGTATTTGTGATCCCAAGTGTAACAAACTCATGACAGTGAGCAGCTCTCTGAGCATAATGGTAGACATTCCTTTTGAGATAACTCTCTGAAAGCTAGCTATCTGTTATGCTAGGCTAGCAAAGTTTTGTCAGAAATTTATTAAAAATTCACTTTCCTTTTAAGTCCATCCATTATATAATGCCTGACTTATTACAGTTAAAGCAATAGGACTAACAAGTTTATGTAACACGTTGGTTTTTAAAATTGTTTCTGTGGTGTCTATAAACAGTCACACACACACACACACACACACATATCTCAAGAGACACTGTAGAAACATACTATGCAGAGGTTGAGAGTTCATACCCAGACCAATCTACCTGGCACCCAATCCTGCCTTTACTATTTGCAAGTTGTGTTATGCTTCATAGTGTATAAGTATTGAATTTTAGCTTAGGTTACAAATGATTTTTAATTTTTCTAAAGGAAAGTGAAAAGACACAGGTATGAATTTTATCCAAACAACTGCTAGAGTTCCTCTCTACTGGTGATTTTTCTTTACAATGTCCCATTGGTAGGATATCCCTTTCTGAGCATTTTTTCCTTTGAAGGCCTGCAATTGAAATTCATACCAGCACCATGGAAGGAAGCCAAGAAAGCCAGCTTTTCTGGGAAGGCTGCATGCCTCAGAACAACATGAGCCAATGAGGCCAGTGTGCTGGCAGTGAGTCAGCTCCTTATTAAAAAGCATTTATTGAGGACCTGCTGTGTGCTAGGCACAGGAGTGGAGGCTATGGAGGGGGCTACAAACAAAAGAGAAGTGAAGCTTCCTCTCACAAGGAATATGTTGTGATGAGAAAGAGGATGAGGAGGCAAGAGACAAATGGATGAGACAGACAGACAGATAGAGACACACATGCACATACACAAGAACTCTTACAAAGGCACATACTGTTATGCAAAATTTTGTGTAAAATAATTTATTTTCAATTATCTGCTGAGATGAAATACTGTGTAGTCCATGAGGCAAGGCTCCTCAGAGGAGGTAAGCCCTGAACCAAGGTCAGGAGGCTTTCTCATGGGCAGGGCGGAAGGAGGAGGAGATCCACCCAAAGCAAATCCTCCAGCAGCGAGACTTTGAGTCACAGTAAAAGCAGGATGTGGTCTGGTTTCCCAGTGAGAAGGGATTGGGTTCTGGAATAACAGAAGTAAAACCTAATAAAAAGTCCTCTTGGTGATGTAATGTTAAATGTGAGGCTGTCTTCATTGTCTCATGCAAATGCTTGGTTGTATAGGGGTTTTTGAGAAGGGTTAAGTGAAATAAAGCAGACTCTTACATGAAAAATGTAAAATAATAAAAAGAGCAAAATGAAAAATAACAGGAAGTAGGTAGATAGCTATTTCTCAGATCGAAAGGGGATGAAGAGACAGGTGGGGGAGGGGAAAGGAGCTGAAAATAGGGGTTCAGATGTGTCATGGCCATGTGCCAACTACTCTCGAGAAATGTAAACATTATGTACTGTAAACATGTACTAATAAAAAATTTTAAAAACTTAGAAAAGAAGGGTTTTATTGGTAATTCTGTGTTTGCTTTGCACTGAGTTTAATTACACAATGAATAAGCAAATATCTAATAATTAAGAGAGTTAATATTGTGAAAGCCTTTGGACAATTGCCTAGCACAAAAGAAGCTCCATAAAAGTACTGATAGAGTTTTAGTGCTTCTCTTTCCTTATACCCTCCTCGCATTCCTCCTTTTTCTTCATGAGTCAGGCAGTGTTTTAGCTTATTTCCAATGCTATAACAAAACACCAGAGGCTGAGTAAGTGTAAAGGCAAAAGTTTACCTAGCCCACAGTATTGGAATCTGCAAATCCAAGAGTGGGCAGCCCCATTTGCTTGGGCTCTGGTGAGCTCTCCCAGTGGATGGCATCCTGGTAGGAACATGGGCAAAAGGGTATCATACGATGCTGAAAGCCAGAGAGTGGGAAAGGACGATATTCTTCTCTAAAACTAATAGCAGTCCCACAAGAATTACTATTAAAGTATTAAATCCCTTCCTAAAAAAAAAAACACTTTACTTATCTAAATAACCTTTCATTAAGCCTTGCCTCTTAAAATTCTACTGCCTCCAAACCACGCAATGAGCACCAAGTTTTTAACATGGAAATTTTTGTAAGTCACTGAAACCATACCAGGCAGTATCAGAGTAAGCATCACAAACTCAAATGAGTTTTGTCCATTGGACCAGATCAGCCAAAAATGCCATACAGGATGTACACAGCATAACTCCAGCTTACAACACTCATACAGGCTACAGAGAGAAAAATGTTCCTTGGAATTGTGTTACACAGCAGCTCTGCACAGGAAAGCTTTTCATCTCATACCCAACTTGGAAGTTCCTTTCATACTTCAAAATTCTAGAATAACCTCAAAACCTTCCCCACCATCACAGCAGGAGGTAGATCAAAGAGTAGACAGAACAGAAAGAAATAACTGTGTAAAAATGAGAGAAGTAATTCCCAAGGTAACTGGCAGCTGTAGCAGGCATTTAAAAAGTGTATTAGAATAAAAGGACTCTCCTAAAAGGTTTGCAAAAAAAGAATGGAAAGATCACTACTTTCAAAGCTTGAACTTGAGTAACTGAAGTTAAAGACAGAGACAGCTCTACAGTTGTGATAAAATACCTGATTCATGAGCATGAGCGGTCAGCTTGGCACAGAAAAGCACAGGACAGGAGCCTTAGAGGATACTAAAAGACTACAATCTACAAGGGATGTAGATTCTGGAAGACTTCAGGATGCAAACTGAAAAGAATCAGGATTTATCAATTCTTTCTGACGATGAGATCAGGTCTTTGTACCTGAACATCACCTTTGATTCTTATAGTCTGAGAAGTATGTCCTGCGATTTATTCATACAATTAAGAAAACAATTTAGAACACTGATAAAATCATATGGAGATTCCAGTGTTTTATGACATCATTTTGACATTTATCTCTAAGGACCTAAAGCATTCTGTATGTAAAGACAACAGTGTAGACTAGGTGGTCCCCAGATGATGAGCCCAATTAGGATTCCAGTTGGAACGCAAATTGGACAGAACAAGTAATGCTACAAAGAAAGGTAACAAAGATGTGTTTTTAAATGGAAATTAAAATAATGTAAACACATAAAAAGCATAAACCACACTTCTCATCTTGTTTTCAAATGCCTTAACAAATTATACAGTTTATTAGAATGAATCATATTTAATAGAAATTAACCAATGATAAAGCGACATCAAGTAGGATGCCTTACAAAGGGTGGAGAATGGCAGGCAGCTCTTCCCCTCTGGCTCCTGAGGGAGGTATGAGTAGAGGCAAGAGCAAGGGATGTAGGCAAGAGGCAGATGGACTTCAAGTGCAGCTGTACAGTAGTGGACTGATGGTAACAAGCAGAAAGGTCATGACTGGCTCCACTGCACTAATTTCAAGTGGGTTGGCTCTATCTTTGAATGGACCTTCTAAGCATCTCCAAAGCCCCAAAGTAGCCCTGCAATGGTGAGGTGACAAACTGTCACTGCTGTGCCTCTTTTGCATACAAGATTACTCTGCTGCATGTGACAGTTAATGAGGCACACAGCTCCCTCCCTGTGAGGCTCCAAAATCCAGGAGAATGCAGCTGTGTCTGGTTCATTTTTGGATCTCCTAAAGGACCTAGTCTAGCATGCATTTACAGTGGTGCCTCTCGGTGTACTGGCAAATATATATATTTTGCATCTATTATCTCATTTTATCAAACAATAATAGCCTTCTGTATCACATGTTAGAATGATCCCCATTTCACAAATGAGGAAACTGAAGCTTAGTAAGATTCACACAGCCTTGAGTCAGCAACCTCCTTCTATTGAGCTCTTTGTAGAGCAGCAGACAAGCTGCAAAAGTGGCAGATTTGAATATCACCACCTTTTGCTAGGGATGCTAAGTGAGAAGTCATTTCATATTCAGTTATATAGCTTATTGGTGACAGTACCAGGATTTGCATTACCCAAAACCATACTTTTAAAAACCATCTCATTGCCTGGACTTTGGACCAGGGGTTGGCAAACTAGGATCATGAGCCAAATCTAGTCTCCTGATGGTTTCAGCGTATAAAATAACCTAATAGGGGTTGTTGCTGTTGTTGTTACTGTTGTTGTTGTAGCCCAGGCAGATCTCAAATTTGCAATGATTCCCTTGCCTCAGCCTCCTGAGTGCTGGGATTAAAGGGGTGCACCACCATGCCTAGCCCTAAGAATAGTTTTTTTTTTTTTTAATCCTTTTACATAGTTAAAAATTGAGGAGTATTTGTTGATAAATGAAAGTTATGAAATTCAAATTTCAGTGTCCATAAAGACAGTTTATGGAGACTTGTTTACACTCTGTCTATGGTGCTTTCATGCTATAATGGCAGGGATGAGAACATGCCAGAAAAAAAGCCCATGAACCATAGAACCTAAACTATTTACAGCCTTTTACTTACCAAGTATGCTCACCTCTGCTTTAGATACAGACACACTAAAAGGAAGGCAGATTAACACACCAGGACAGAGAAATTCTGGGGCGACAAGGACACTATCTGAAAGGATGAGCGGTGGCTGGAGTCTGGCCACACCTGGAACGGGTGAGGCAGGCAGCACTAGGCACTTGGCTCAAGCCATTTGTGAGCATCAAAGGTAGAGCTAGTGGAAGTTCTGAAGGTCAATGAGGATGCTCAATAAACCACTGACTGATCTGGCCAACTTGCAAGCAGTATGAATGTTGCAGTTGACTGGGCTTTTGAAAATCACACAGCCTTGAATCAGCAACCTCCTTCTATTGAGCTGTCTGTAGAGCAGCAGACAAGCTGCAAAACTGGCAGATTTAAAAATCACCACCCTTTGCTAGAGATGCTAAATGAGAAAGGCCATAGGCAGGAGGCAAACAGCAGAAAGGGGGAGAGAGGGGCAGGCCAGGTGCCTGCACCATCCGGTACCTGCAGGACAAGAAGGGCCTAGGTGAACCTCCGCTCAGTCCAGTCAAAAGAACCCTGCAGAAGTAGCCAAAATAAACCTGAAGGCAAGAAGCCAGTCCTGGGACTGGGAAGATAACAAGGGGATAGAAGTCAGTCACCTGTTTGCCCCTGTGTTTCCTGGGTCACCTGCCAGACAAGAAAGCAAAGAACATAAGACAAAAAAAGCAAAGCCATAGTAGGGGATGGAACAAAGGGGTCACCACACCACTTCACATCAGATACCCCACACAGAATGTCACTAATTAGCATCTGGGACATTATAAAGCTTGTTTATTATGACAGATGCCTCCTAAATGTACAATAGTAGAAAAGAGGAAGTAGCAGAAAGCATGGCCTTAGGAAATAAAATGAGACAACAAATAAAGCAAAGGCTTTGGTGCCTGAATCCCCAATCTTCAGTTTTGCCTCCATCATCTCTGCTTACAGTGTGATCATATCTGGTCACAGTTTTCAGTTTCTTGGTGAGTCCTTCTGTAAAATTAGAAATGAAGTTAACTTGGGAGTTATTCATTCTGTATGAGTCAGGATTAAGTGTGTCTGCATATAACAAAAAAGGAAATCGTACTTGCTTAAACAAATAAGTAATTTACTTTTCTCTACTTAAGTTCAGAATTGGAAGTTCAGAGTTAATAGAGCAGTTCTACAGTCATACAGACACAGGTTGGGTGAGTCTTTTTCCTGTGAAGTCCTTAGAGTATACTTTCCAGAATAGGGAGCCTTGTAATTACAAAGTGACTTCTGCAGCTGTAGTAATGACGTCCACATTCCAGGCTGTAAGAAGGTGGGTGGGGCAATGCATAAACGACATCTCTTCCCCAAATTAATCCCTGCCAAGGAAATTTGCCAGAAAAGCAACTTCAGTTACCATCTTTATTTGACAGGCTGGTTGGGAGATGTAGATTTTAGCTACAGTAGTGATAGAATGCTATCACTTTAGAGTGGAAGGAAAGAGTAGAATAAGGAGGGAACTATTAACCTTGGTTACAGACACTTACCTCAAAGGCTGATGCTGTTGCCAAATGACCTAACCTATATGAAGGACACTGCAGAGTTGCAGAGGGTCAGGCTAACGGTGGGGCTTCTCATTTGAGGCCTTTCGTGACTGTGCTCCACACTGTCTTTGCCTAGACATCTTCCCCGCAAAGTCCTCCAGTCCCCAGTTCCGGGTCAGGCTGTTTCCCTTTGCTGTGCTCCCTCAGTACCCTGGGATCATCCTACCCACCACTCTTCCTGACACTTAACAAGTCAATGCCTCAATTTTTCCCTTCAGCCCTATGCTGAGCAATATAATAGCCACCACTCATACACAGTGATGGAGTGGAGCACTTCAACTAAGGGTAATCCAAATGGACATGTACAAAAAGTACTCAATCAAAATAAAGATAAGAAAAAGAAGGTAAAATATCACACTAATAACTTTCTATACATGGGCTTCATGTTCAAATGACATTTCAGATTTACTGAGCTAAATGAAACATATCATTAAAGTCTACTTCACCTGTTCCTTTGGATTTTTATAAATGCACACACGTACATGTGAACACTTGCAGCTTGTACCTGTGGCTCATACTGCACTTCTAAGCTGGTGTAGGTCTTGTATGTTGGCTCTTGGAGGACAGGCACTAGATTTTATGGATTTGGTGTCTCTAGTGTCTGGATGTTGTCTGTTTGGCAGAAGTTTGGACAAAAGCCTATGTAGGATGAAAAACTTGATCAAAATATGGCAAGAATAGGCAAGAGAGGAAGATAACAACAGTAATAGTCAAGGGAGATCCACATAGAGCCTGCTTTTTCATCCACAAACCAGGGATGATTCTAGCACTGACTTCATCACTTTTGGAGACAACAGAAAGGAGACTGTATTGGTGGGATGCTTGGCACAGTCCCTGAGGCATAATGACTGATCAATAAATGTTAGTTCTTTTCATTAGCTTTTATAGGCCTGTTGTGAAAGAGAAACAATTTTTTAAAAAGGTGCCCAAAGCCAACCAACATTAAGGCATTTCCCTGCTGAGTATTAAAACAGAATTTTTAATCTGTGATGACAAAAATAATTTGAGTTGGCAGATGGCATTGTGTTGTTACCCACTTCGTTGCTTGGAATTGAATTAATTAGATATACATAAATACCACTGAACCCTTTCCTTGTTTATAAAAGTACCTGACCCTGAGGTCTCATGCAATGTTCCATGGTGCTGAAACAAACTATCATCCTGGTGCTATGGCTCAGCAAGGCAGGCAGGTGGACCAGCCACATCCACCAAATCTGTCAGGGCATGAAGGTTATATCGTATATCCATAATCCCTGAGTCTTAGCAGTTTAAAACAATATTTACTTTTCATTTAATCTATGTACATGTCATGGGTCACTGCAGGAACTTAGCTTCATTTTATCTTCACAAGGTATCCAAGGACCCAGTGTAGAAGACTCAAGACGGTAGTATGTGGAAATAGGAACATGGTGATTTCCATAATGGCTTATAAAACTGTTAGCAAGAATTGACTCTTCTTTTTCACATTCATTGACTAAAGCAAACCCAATGTCCATTCCTAACTGCAAGGCCACAGGAAACTATAATCCTAAATCTAAGAGACTAGAAGGCTAGTTAAGCAAATTATGCCAACTCACTGTAGAGTATTATTTATATTATGCTTTGGATCTAAGATGTCTCTCAGATGTGTCTTGTATTCACAGGTAGGCTTTTGGATTATGGGGGTACTATATTCATCAGCAATAGAAAAATGAAAACATGAGGTCACCTCTGTGAAGAACTCTGAGTAGGTAATGTTGATCAGTAATGAGAGCAGTTGTTTTTGTGTCTAGAAATCACAACCTCCCAGGTTCAGTTTTGTGTGGGCAAGAAGGTCCTGACACTCAAGAGCCAAGAGAAAAAAATCCTGTTCTCTCCCTTGATTTAATTACTCAGGAATCTTTCTTTCATTTGTTTCCTTGTTTCCTTCAACTGCCTTCCATGAGTTTTGCCCATCTCAACCTCTAGATTGATCCTGGCATGGTGCAAGTTGACTGTTAGAAAGTAGAAGTGTTTCCTCTAAACCAAAGGAAGAATGCTGATCTTACTGTCAGTTCTGTTATTTCCTAGTTTTTAGATCTGCTCTGTGTTAGTTTTCTGTAACTGTGACAAAATACCCGAGAAAGACAATTTAAAGAAGGAAAGATCTATTTTGGCTCATAGTTTCACAGGTTTCAGTTCATACATGCTGGCTCCACTGTTTTGTGTTTGTGGTGTCGCAGAAATAAGGGTGGGGGGCATGGTAGGACAAAGCTACCCACTTGATACTCAGGAAGCAGAGAGAGAACAAAGACATAGAAAAGGGGTTTGGGGGACAACCCCTATTCTCTTTAAAGTTACACCTCCCATGACTTGCTTCATCCAGTTAGATCTACCTCCTAACAAGTTCTTTCATTTCTAAACTCATTGTTGATCGGATTAATACATTTGATGAAGTTAGAGTCCTCATAATCCAGTAATTTTCCCCAAAACCCACCAGCAATCAAGAGTTTCACACAATGAAACTTTGGGGAGAAATTTTGTGCTCTAAACTCATAATGTGCTCTAAACCAAAATCACTTACTGAAATGCCAAGGAGAGTTAAAATCTGTTTTTCCTTATTCAGCACAGACTTTTCTTAATTTATACATGCAAGATTTCCATATATGATTATATAGGATGTGTATTTCATAATTCTGGTATCACAGTACTAATAAAAAACATAGATTTGTATTTCTTTAACAAATGGCAGTAAAGTATCTTTTCTAACAAAATCAGTATATCCTAATAATTTTCTGACAAATAAAAGAAAAGCTATCTTAAGCAGGCTTTATTTTATTTTGATTTGGACAAAATTCCATAAGAATCATGCTGGTTCCAAATTATACCTGATGAGTGCACACTTTAATCCTTGCCTGTTTTCAGTGGTCTACCTTATAAAGGAGTAGAACTCTCAAACCCTCATAGTCAGACAGGCCCTATAAATAGGTAAAAAGGGTCAGGTATGTGCATCTTTAGAATGTAATGGGGCCTGAAATGTCCCAGAATAAAAGCACAAACCTACACTATATGACTTCAAGTTCAATTTAAAAACAAAATTACCTTAAAGGAAAAATGTAATTTACCTTCTGGTAAATGCATCCCTCTGGCCATAAATCTGTAAACCCCAGTTCTCAGTCAAATAAGTAATGGTGGAAAAAAGGATAGACTAGTTTAATTGTTGTGTTTTAATTTTTCTTTTTATTTCCAGCAGTTAACACCCACAGAAATCTTGCAAAGTGTCCAAACTTGTGGTATCCAACTATCATGATCTGGCTTTTCAGGGACATTTGGCAATATCTGAAATCATTCGGTCATCACAACTGGGTGGGTACAAGCGTCTCTGCCATCTAGAGTAGAGCTCATGGATGGTTTTCAACATACTCAGGACACAAGACAGCATCTCTGTGACAAAGCAGTATCTAGCTTATAATGCCAATAATGCCTAGGTTGAAAACCCATGGTCTACAGTGGTGTAGGAATTAGAAGATGGAGAAAATGGAGACTTTTAGGTTTGAGTAGACAGAATCCTTGAATCCATTAACATCTATAGGTAAGGGTGATAGAAATAAAAGGAGTTGGCCAATTTCTTGACCTAATACATTGAAAGAAAGCTATTCAAGATGTAAGTGAAGAGCTGTGGGCACCTCCAGGCAAATAGTCATTGCAGTTCAACACTATGGGGGACCCCCTAAAGCAGCACTTTGCCCCTCGTCCCTTTTTCCACATGCTTGTGATATGTGCAGACTATGGGAACATTTTACTGCATCAGCAGGTTGTGAGGAAAATATTTTACCATGTGAACCATTGGAGAAAGTATTTCAGCACCTTAAATTCTTTCCTCACTGAAACATTTACCCATGACATTATTTTTGTTGGTGAATAAAAACATTATATACTGTAATACTACCCATTTAAAAAGAAGTTGTAAACTCTTAAGTCAGATTTACTATGAGATCTGAAGACTGACCTGGAATAAACCTCTTGAAAATTCCTTTGGTAACTCCATTTCAAACTCTAAGAAGCATATTTTACCTCCATTCTTACATAAGATTGGCATTGACTATACATCCTAGTTGATCAGGACATCCTATAAATGGACAAGTAACATATTGTCTCATTAATAAATTCTGCATAAAGAGTTTTTTTTTCCCCTTTAGGCAGATTTCCTGCTATGTGATCAGTTGGTTCACAAAAACATTAAATCTCATGAGATGCCATGAACCAATTTGGTTTGGGGTCATCATTAATTTACCTAAGAACCTAAGGGAGGTTCTCCCACAAAGAGAAAATGATAGGACTGGAGAAGGCACTTGTCTGGTAACAAAATGCTCAAAATATAGAAAAGAAGTGAAAAAGGTTGATATAGCTCCAGTTGGTACATGCTCAAAAAGCTATGGGTATTAAAAACCAAATAAACTTTTCCCAAACTAAATGATGGATAATCTAAGGTGTACCACATTTAAACATTTTAATTTAGGTAGAAGTTCTTCTCACAGGCCCACAAAGATGTTAATATTTTTAAACAGCCCTATGGTATTCCAAATAAACCATAGCCTAAACATGAAAATGTTTGTTGTTTTCAGTATTTTCCTGTTACAATTACTTCATGCCAGTATTTTAAAAATTCATTTCATCTTGATCATTTATAAGCATTTTTACAGGTTAAATTCCTAAACATAAGATCAAATGAAGATGTACATTTGCACCATATTGTGAAATGTACTGCAAAATTGCCCTCCACAGAGGCTGCAAAATCTCCTTCCACAAGGATGTATGGCCTTGGCTGTGTTCCATATTATAACCAGCACCTTTTTTATGACTGTACAAATTGAGTTTTCTATTCATTTTAATTTGTGTTAATCTATTATTTTATATGTTCCTTTGATACAACTAAGAGTGCTGAGGCATTTGGAAGCACCTTAAAGAAGTGGAAAGAGTGCAAATATTAATGCTAGACACAATTTGTTCTATGACAAATAATTGTATTATGCTTTATCTAAGAGTTATCAGTCAATTTAAAAAAATCAAAACAATAAAGATTTTCAGTTCTTCTTCTCAGCCATGCTTACTTCCTTCTATTTCTACTGAAATCATTAGAGACAAGGCCAAAATTCTTTATCAATATTCCTTAGAAGGTCAGCAGATTAATCAACTTATGAATAAATGAGATTTGTTTCTTTACAGCTCTTTATCATAGAATTTTATTTTTGTAGATTTTTCAATGGGGGATTTTTAAAACTTTTTTTACTAAAAATTTCCAAATGTACTTAAATAGATTAATTTTGAGAAGTCCATTGCCAAGATTCAAATTTTCTTAAGATTGCGAACCTTAAGTCATCTCTGCTGCCGTGCCTCTTTTGTGTTTTGGGTTAGAGATTTTAAAGTAAATTCCAGACTTCATGTCATCTCATCTATAAATATTTAAATAAGGTGCAGGTGTTTTATACACATGCTCAGTAGGAAACTTAGTCCATTAAATACTGAGAGTAGAGAAACAGGGCAGTTATGGTCAAGCTAAGTTTAAGTAAAATATGTATTTTACTATAAGGGAAAAAATTTGAAAATTGGCTTCTTAAGCTCTGTCGTCTTAACTTCTTGCTTTCTTGAGTCATTATTTCCACATGTACTCAACAGAACATAATGCTATGTGTACTCACTAGAACACAAACTAGCATACTGGGAAGAGGCATAAAATATAGACAGATTTACTTATATTTGGTAATGTCAACATTCCTCTCTCTATAACTGATAGAACTAATAGTTTAAGAGGTATTAGGGATCAATTAACTTGACATTCTAATAGTTCTATTCCAGTCAAAAATAACAAGATGAAAATTCTTTTTAATTCACACAGACACCACATCAAAATAAAACACACTTTGGGCTAAAAAACAAGATTCAAAAATTGAATCCAGTTATCACACAAACCATGTTCTCAGAACACAAAAGAATTCAACCAGAAAATCATAAAAGACAAAAAAGTAGAAAAATTCCCATTTATATGGAAATTAAACAGAATATTTCTAAATAGTTCATAGATCCTAACAAAAATCAGAGAAATCATATAAGTCCTCCATTATATTAAAAAGCACATCTTCTTTATCAGTTCATTGGTTGATGGGCATCTGTGTTGTTTCCAAGATTTATTTATTACAAACTGTGCAACTATAAACAGGGATGCACATATATTACTGTGGTATGATGCTTTTAATTCTCCAGGGAAGACACCCAGAAAAGGAACATCTAGGTCAAATCTTAGTTATATGAAGAATTTCCATACTGATTTCCACAGTGGTTACACCAGTCTGCACTCTCATCAACAGTGAAAAAGGGTTCCTTTTCCCCCACAGCCTCTCTGGGCATCTGTTATTGGTTGATAGCCATTTTTTTCTGGAATGAGATGGAATCTCAGTGTTTTTTCAATTTGCCTCTCTCACAAGACCAGTGATATTGAATGTTTTATCATTTTTTTTGTCATTTGTAATTCTTCATCTGAGGAGTGCATATTTATCTCAGATGCCCAGTTTTGAATTAGGTCTTTGGATTTGGGGAGTCTGTTTTTTTTTTTTTTCAATTCTTTATACATTCTAGATATAAATCCTTTGTCTGAGGGATAATTGGCTAAATTTTTTCCCACTCTGTATGTTGTCTTTTCACTTTGTTGGTAATTTTGTTTGCTATGCAAAAGCTTTTCAATAAGATGAGATCCTAGTTGTTGATTCTTTGAAGTATTTCCTGTGAAATCTGGGTGTTGTTCATGAAGTCTGCCTACAACTATGTCTTCAAGATTTCTACCTACTTTCTCTTCAAGTGGATTTAGTGTATCTGGGCTTTTTTCCATTTTTTATTTTATAGAGAAAAGTAAAAGAAAATTTCATAAGAAAATAAGAGGAGAATAACAGTAGATAATATATTGCATATTGTTAACTTTAAAGTAGTTACTCAGAGTGTAAGATTTGGGCATGAAAAAAATCTCCAATTGATATTAGCATAAAATTTCCTTTTCAATAAACCACTAGGCACTAGAAGTATAACTATAATTTGTATTTTTCCTTTTACCTTCCTTCCTTTCCCCTTCCTCTGTCCTAGTTCATCTTTCCTTTTAAATATTTTCTTCCCATATCATACTATCTATTTTATACATTTTTTTAAATTTTTTATTTTAAAGAGGATAAAACAAAAAGGGAACAAAAAAAGCAAATCAGAATAGAACAATGCAAGCAACACAGCACTTCACAACAAGACAACCTGATATCAACAGTAGCTATATAATGTCTCTTTTCTTTAAAATAGTTGAGCATAGTTTCACATACAATAATATCAAACATAACAAAATAGTATAAAACCATTCAAGAGAATGAAAGCACTATAGGACTTCAAAACCAAATAACAGGAAATGAACAATGGCTACTATAATATCTATTTGTCCTTAAAAATTGGTTTATACCATCACACATAATAAAGTCTAATAAGACACAACAGGATAGAACCAATCAAAACAGAAAAACAAAAGCATGGTAGGCCTTGAAAACAAGATGAGAGTAAATCAGCAATTGCTGTCATAATGTGTTGTTTTTTTCAAAATAACTGTTCATATGATCACACAAAATAAAATCAAACAAATGAATGAAAGCATTATAAGACTTCAAAGCAATATAATGGAAAACCATGATTACTATTAAATCTCATGTATTCTTACCATTTCTTACACTAAGAAGACTATACGGTGAGTATGATTTATTTCTCTTATGAGTATGGTCTTAAGTTGCATCTGTTTGTTTATAAATATATCAATGTGATTGTTCTTTGTAGCTGAGTAGTACTCCACTGTATAAAAATGCCACATCTTTTTTACCCATTCCTCAGTCGATGGGCATTTAGGTTGCTTCCAAGATCTGGCTATTACAAACTGTGCTGCTATAAACATGGGTTCACATATATCACTGTGGTATGATGTTTTCAATTCTTTCACTAATATGCCCAGAAATGGAATAGCTGGGTCAAATGGGACTTCCAATCCCAGCTTTTTGAGGATCTGCAAGAATAACTTCCACAGTGGTTGCACCAGTCTGCACTCCCACCAACAGTGCAGAAGAGTTCCTTTTTTCCCACAGCCTCTCTGGCATTTGTTGTTGGTAGTTTTCTTTATCCTGGCCATTCTTTCTGAAGTGAGATGGAATCGCAGTGTGGTTTTAATTTGCATTTCTCTAATGACTAATGATGCTGAACATTTTTTCATCTATTAATTTGCCATTTATATTTCTTCATCTGAGAACTGTGTATTCATCTCAGATGCCTATTTTTGAATTGGGTCTTTGAATTTCAAGGGTCTGATTTTTTAAAATTCTTTATATGTTCTATGAGAAGAACATATAAAATTTGTCTGAGAGACAGTTCACTAAGATTGTTTTTCCCAATTTGTGGGTTTTATTTTCACTATGCTGGAAATTTCTTTCAACATGTAAAAATTCTTTAATAAGACATGATCCCAGTTATTGATTCTGGGAAATATTTCACATGCAGTTTGATTCTTGTTCATGAATTCTCTACCTACTCCTACATCTACAAGATTTCTACCTAATTTGTCTTCCAATAGATTTAATATTTCTGTTTTAATATTTATATCTTTGATCCATTTAGACTTTAGTTTAGTGCATGGTGATAGGCATGGGTCTAGTTTTAGTTTTTGACATATGGAGAGCCAATTTTTCCAGCACCACTTATTAAAGAGACTATCGTTCTTTCAGTGGACACATTTGGCCCCTTTATAAAAGATAAGGTGGCTGAGTCTGTTTGTAGCTGTAGCTGTATCTTCTAATCTATTCCATTGATCTTTAGGTCTGTTTTTATTTGAGTACCATGTTGATTTTATTACAATAGCTTTGTAGTATAACTTCAAGTCAGGAATTGTGATGCCTCTGGTCTTGCTTTTGTTGCTTAGAATTGCCTTTGCTATTCTAGGCCTCTTCTGGTTTCAGATGAATTTTAGGAGTGATTTCTCTAGATATGGGGGGTATGATAGTGGTATTAAGATTGCATTAAGTCTGTATAACAATTGAGATCGCATTAAGTCTGTGTAACAATTTTGGGAGAATGGCCATTTACACAATATTCGTTCTTCCTATCCATGAATACAGGATGTCTTCCCATTTTCTGAGGTCCTCTTTGAATTCTTTTTCAGGGTATTATAATTTTCCCTGAATAGATCTTTTACTTCTTTTGTTAGATTGATTCCTAAATATTTCATTTTTTTTATTCTATTGTGAAGGGTGTGATTTCTCTTATTTCTCTCTCAGTGATTTTGCTGTTAGTGTATAGGAATGCTATTGATTTTTGAGTGTTTCCTTTGTATCCAGCTACGTTACTGAATTTATTTTTATACCTTGGAGTCTTGCAATGGAATTTTGGGGGTCTTTTATTTAGAGTATCATGTCATCTGCAAATAATGATAATTTAACTTCTTCTTTTCCTACTCTTACTCCTTTTATTTCACTGTCTTGTCTAACTACCCTGGCTAGTATTTCCAGCACTATATTGAATAGGTGTGGTGATAATGGACATCCTTGTCTTGTTCCTGATTTTAGGATAAAGGCTTTCAGTTTTTGGCCATGTAATATGATGCTGGCTGTTGGTTTGTCATAGATGGCTTTTATCATATTGAGGTAAAGACCATCTATTCCAATTTTCTGTAAGGTTCTTATCATGAATGAGTGTTGGACCTTATCAAAAGCTTTTTCCTCATTTATAGAAATAACCATGTGATTCTTATTTTTGGCACTATGGATATGGTATATTACATTTATTAATTTGTATATGTTGAACCATTCCTGCATTCCTGGGATGAAGCCCACTTGGTCATGGTGAATAATCTTCTTGATGATTTGCTGCATTGTTTGCCAATATTTTATTGAGAATTTTTACATCTATATTCATTAGGGATATTGCTCTGTAGTTCTCTTTTTTAGTTGGGTCTTTCTCAGGTTTTCATGCTAGAGTAACATTTACTTCCAAGAATGAGTTAGGAAGAATTGGTTCCCTTTCAATTTCACTGAAGAATTTGAGAAGTGTTGGCTTTAAGTCTTCTTTGAATTTCTTGTAGAATTCTGCAGTGAATCTGTCTGGGCCTGGGCTTTTCTTTGTGAGTAAGGATTTAATTACATTTTCAATTTCACTAATAGAAATTTAATTACATTTTCAATTTCACTATTCAGCAGTTTTACATCTTCTTTACCCAGCTTTGGAAATTCATATGTTTCTAGCAATCTGTCCATTTCTTCTGTGTTGTCAAGCCTACGAGAGTAGTAATTTTCAAAACAGGTATTAATGGTCTTCTGTATTTCCACATAGTCTGTGATGATTTCATCCTTTTCATTCCTTATTGCATGAATTTGAGTTTTTTCTTTCCTTTTTAAAATAAGGTTTGCTAGGGGCTTATCAATTTTATTTATTCTTTCAAAGAACCAACTCTTTGATTCATTGATTCTTTGTATTGTTTTCTTAGTCTCTATTGCATTAATTTCTGCTCTGATCTTTATAATTTCCTCCCTTCTTTGGGCTTGATTTGCTCTTCTTTTCCTAGATGTCTGAGGTGTAGCATCGGGTTATTTGTGTTTCTTCTGTTTTCCTGATGTGGGAATTCACTGCAATAAATTTTCCTCTGAGGACTGCTTTTATTGCACCCCACAGATTTCTATAAGTTGTATTTGTATTTTAGTTTGCTTGTAGATACTGTTTAACTTCTTCTTTAATTTCTTCTGTGATGTACTGATTGCTCAGGAGTATATTATTCAATTTTCATGTTTTTGTGGGGTGTTTGCAGATTCTTTTGTCATTAATTTCTAGCTTCATGGTGCTATGATCAGATAACGTGCATGGGATAATTTCAATTCTTTTGCATTTACTTAAGCATGTTCTGTGGGCCAGTATATGGTCTATTTTAGATAACATTCCATGTGCTGCTGAAAAGAATGTATATTCTAATGTTGGGTGGAACACTCTGTATATGTCTATCAAGTCCATTTGTTCACAGATATGATTCAGTTCTGTTATTTCTTTGTTGATTTTCTGTCTAGTTGATCTGTCCCTTTGTGTGAAAGGCGTGTTTAAGGTCTCCTGTTATAATTGTGTTATTGCTTATTTAATTTTTCTTTTCTGTTAATATTTTTTTTGTATAGTTAGGTGCTCCAGAATTTGGTGCATATATATTTAAGATTGTTATCTCTTCCACTTGAAGTTTTCCCCTAACTAGTATGAGACCTTCTGTATCTTTTCAGATCATTCTTACTTTGAAGTTCACATTGTTGGCAAACAGAATCGCTACCCCTGCTTTTTTTTGGGTTCCTGTTTTATGAAGTATTCTTTTCCATCCTTTGACTTTCAGTCTATAAGTTTCCTTTGGGTTAGATGTGTTTCTTGTATGTAGCATATGGTTGGATGCTGTTTCTTGATCCATTCTTCCAGTCTGTTTCTTTTAATTAGTGAATTGAGACCATTTACATTAATCCTTTAACTGATATATAGTGGTTTACTTTTGACATGTTATCTTTCTGCTGTTGCTTCTTTAGCTTTCCACTCTGTTTAATTGTCTGCCTTGCTTAGTGGGGTTTTTTTCTATGTCTACCTAGAATGTCTTTCAGTATTCTTTGCAGGGCTGGTTTGGTGATTATGAAGTTATTCAGCTGTTCTTTGTCATGGAAGTATCTTATTTCTCCATCTATTTTGAAGGACATTTTTGCAGTGTATATCAATCTAAGTTGGAAGTCATTTTCCTTTAGGATCTGAAATACTTTACTACATGCTCTTCTTGACTTCATTGTTTATGTTGAGAAGTCTGCTATGATTCTGATAGGCTTTCCTTTATAGGTGATCTGTCTCTTCTTTCTAACAGCTTTTAATGTTCTGTTCTTACATTGGATTTCTGAGATGTTGATTATTGTATGTCTGGGTGTAGTTTTATTTTGGTTATGGCTATTTGGGTGTTCTATATGCTTCACTGATCTGTATGTCAATTTCCATTCTCATGTTTGGGAAATTTTCAGCTATTTAAATAGCCTCTTGATATCATATGTGTTGTCTCCTCCTTTTTCCTTTATCCCTATCAATCTTATGTTGTATTTCTTTACAACATCTTGCAACTGTTGAATTGTTATTTCCTGATTCCTTGTTATTTTTAAAAGATCTTTCCTTTCCTATTCCCTAGCTGAAATCTTGTCTTTGAGGTCTGAAATTCTATCTTCACTTTTGTTTAGTTAGTTTTGCCAACTTTCAAAGGAATTTTTGATTTCCTGTATGTCTCTGAATTTGCTTCATGCACTCTGTTTGTTTCTTATATTGTTCATTCAGGTTTTCCTCTTTTTGTACTGCCCCTCAAATTTTTAACTTTACCTTCTTTAGATGTGTTCAGAATTTCTTTCATTACATTTATCATTTATTCTTTTACCTGGGAGAATATTTCTGATTTAAGTTCTTTTATAGCTTCCTAAAATTGTTTCTTTACTTCTGTTGTTCTCATTTCAGGAACTTTAGGTGTATGACTTACATGTTCTATGTACACGGCTCCTAAGCTTGCTTGGGATGGGCTGGAGGTTTAAGATTGCATTTTGCTCTTTTGTTTTGTCATTTTCCTATATTTCTGGGTTTCAAACAATCCACCAAAGTTTCCCCCATTTGCACTGGAAATCGCCTCGCCTGTCTTAGGCTCTTGGGATGGAATGGAGGTTGCTGGGCATGGCCCAGCCAGGCCCACAGGGACCTCCCTTGCATCCTTCAGTGATTAGGATGCTGGGCAGGATCTTACCCACTGGAAGCGATGGTCCAGTGCTTCCCCCATGTGCACTGGTTATTATCCTGTGAGCCTTGATCTCCCAGGACTCCTATTTTATATTTTAGACTTTACTCTTTCAATATCTCATAACAGTGAGACAATACAATGTTCACACATGTGAATCTGATTTATTTCATTTGTGGGTATGGTCTCTAATTGCATTCATTTACCTATAAAAAGTTCAAGTTTATTTTTCTTTATGGTTCAGTAGTGCTTCATTGTATAAATAGTTCGCATCTTTTTTATCCATTCATTACTTGATGGCATTTGGGTTGTTTCTAAGATTTAGCTATTACAAATTGTGCTGCTATAAACATAGGTGCACATATATCACTGTAGCATAGTGTTTAATTCTTCTGGAAAGATAACTAGAAAAGGAATAGCTGGGTCAAATGGAGCCTCTAATCCTAGCTTTTTGAGGAATCTCCAAATCGATTTCCACAGTCGATGTACCAGTCTGCACTCATTAACTTTGGAGAAAGTTTCCTTTTTCCTCACAACCCTGCCAACATTTGTTATTGGTTAATTTACTGATGATAGTCATTCTTTCTGAAACAAGATGGAATCTCAGTGTTGTTTTAATTTTCATCTCTTAAATGACCAATGATGTTGAAGATTTTTCATATATCTATTTACCATTACTATTTCCTCATCTGAGAAGTGCATATTAATCTCAGGTAACCATTTTTGGATTGGGTCTTTGAATTTTGGGGGTTTGATTTTTTTAATTCTTTATATATCCTAGATAAAGTCCTTTGTCTGAGGGACAGTTGGCTAAAATTTTTTCACACTATGTGGCTTCTATTTTCACTCTATTGGTGATGTTTTTTGATGTGCAAAAATTTTTCATAAGATGAGATCTCATGCAGTCAGGGGTTTGTTCATAGTCCTTGCCTATACCCATGTCTTCAAGAATTCTACCTGATTTTTCTTCCAATAGATTTAGTGTTTCTGTTTTGATATGTAGATCTTTGACCCATTTTGACTTTAGTGCATGGTGATAGACATGGGTCTAGTTTTAGTCTTTGGCATGTGAAAGCTGTTTTCTCAGGACCATTTATTAAAGAGGCTATAGGTCTTCCAGTGAACATGTTTGGACCCTTTGTCAAAGATAAGGTGGATGAGTATGTTTGTAGTTGTGTCTGCATCTTTCAATCTGTTCCACTGATGCTCAGGTTTGGGGTGGTTTTTTTTTTTTTTTTGCCTGTACCATGCTGATTTTATCACAGTAGCATTGTAGTACAATTTCAAGTCAGCAACTGTGATGCCCTCTACCTTACCTTTGTTGCCTAGGATTGCCTTTTCTATTCTAGGTTTATTCTGTTTCCAAATGAACTTTAGGAATGCTTTCTCTAGTACTGTGAAATATGGTAACATTATTTTTATTTGAATTGCATTAAATCTGTATATACTATCATTTTCAGTAAATAGATCTTTTACTTCCTTTGTCAGGTTGATTCCTAAGTATTTCAGTTCTTGGAATGCTATTGTAAAGGATGTGTTTTCCTTAATTTCTCTCCGTGAATTTGTTTTTTATTTACAGGAATGCTATTGATTTTTGAGTGTTCACTTTATATCCAGTTATGCTATTGAATTTGCTTATTAATTCTAGAATTTTGGTGGAGTATTTGAGATCTTCTATGTAGAGTATCATGTCATTTGTGAATAATGATAAATTTCACTTCTTCCATTCATAACCTATTCTTTTTATCTCTTCTCCTTGTCTAATTGTTCTGGTTAATGTTTCCAGAACTATATTGAATAGGAGTGGTAATGGTGGACATTCTTACCTTATTCTTGATTTTAGAATCAAAGTTTTCGTTTTTTGCCCATGTGGTATGATGTTGGCTTTTGGTTTGTTATAGATGGCTCTTATCAAAGAGAGACAAAGGCTACCTATTTCAATTTTATGCATGGTTTTATAATGAATGGGTGTTAGACTTTGTCAAAAAGCCCTTTTTTGCATCTATTGAAATGGTCATGATTTTTGTCTTTGGCTCTATTGATATGGTGTATTAAATTTATTGATTTATATATGTTGAGCCATCTGTGCATTTCAGGGAGGAGTCCCACTCCATCATGGTGTACAATCTTCTTGATGATTTACTGCATTATGTTTGTCAGTATCTTATTGAGGATGTTTGCATCTATGCTTATTAAGGAGATTGGCCTGTAGTTTTCTTTTTTGGTTGGGTCTTTCTCTGGTTTTCATATCAGAGTAATACCTGCCTCCAGGAATGAGTTAGGGAGTATTGCTTCTCTTTGAATTTCACTAAACAGTTTGAGGAGTATTGGTGTTAAATCTTCTCAAAATTCCTTATAGAGTTCAGCAGGAAATTCATCAGGACCTGGGCTTTTCTTTGCTGGTAAGGTTTTAATTACATTTTCAATCTTATTAGCTGATATTGGTTTATTCAGGTTTTTTTATATATTCTTGATTCAGCTTTGGTATTCATATGTATCTAAGAATATATCCATTTCTTCTATGTTTTATATCTTATTTCAGTAAAGATTCTCAAATTAGGTATTAATGATCTTCTGGGTTACCATAAGATCCACAGTGATTTCACTCTTTTTATTCCTCATTGCATGAATTTCAGTATTTCCTTTTTTGATGAGGTTGACTAAAAGTTTATCAACTTTATTTAATCTTTTAAAGAATCAACTCAATTCCTTGATTCTTTATATTGTTTTCTTAGTCTCCATTGCAATAATTTCTGCTGTGATTTTTATAATTTCTTCCCTTGTATGGGCATTACAATTGACTTGTCCAAATTATCTAGAAGTTTGAGGTGCAACATTAGGTAGTTTATCTGAGCTTGTTGTGTCTTCCTGATGTGAGAACTCACTGCTATAAATTTCCCTCTTAGGACTATTTTATTGAATCCTACAGGTTCCAGTATGTTACATCTGCATTTTTGTTTAATTGTAGATATTGTTTAATTCTTCTTTAATTTCATCTGTGACCCACTGGTCATTCAGAAGGGTATTATGTTATTTCCACGTGTTTATGGTGTTTTTGAGGTTTCTTTGCCATTGACGTCCAATTTTATTACACTATGGTCAGATAATATACTTGGGATAATTTCAACTCCTTTGCATTTAGTTAAGCATGTTCTATGGGCTAGCAAATGGTTTATTTTAGAGAATACTCCATGTGCAGATGTTGAGCAAAACACTCTTGAAACATCTACTAAGTCCATTTGTTCACAGGTTTGGTTCAGTTCTAACATTTTTTGTGGACTTTTCTGGTTGACCTATCTATTTGTGACAATGGGGTATTAAGATCCTATATCACAAATGTATTATTGATTTTTTTCATTTTTCATGTCTGTTAATATTTGTTTTATGTAGTTGTGTGCTCCCATATGTGATGCATACATATCTGATTGAAGTTTCTTTCTCTTGAATTTTCCCTTGATAAGTACATAGTGATCTTCTTTATCTCTTTTGGTCATTTTTGGTTTGAAGTTCATATTTTCTGCAAACAGAATAGTTATCCCTGATTTTTTCTGTGTACCTGTTGCATGGAGTACTATTTGTCACCTTTTGACTTACAGTCTATGGCTTTCTTTTTGAGACCAACATGTTTATTGTATACAACATATTGTTAGATATTGTTTCATGATTCATTCTGCCAATCTGCTCCTTTTGATTGATGAATTAAGGCCATTAACATTGATGGTCATAACTGACATGTATTTGTTTATCCTTGGCACTTTATTTTCCTGCTGTTGGTTCTCTGATTTTTCCCTCTATTTAATTGCTTGCCCTACCTGCTGTTTTTTTTTTTCTGATGTTGTTCTTGGAATTTTGGTCATTTTTATCTCTATGTAGAATATCTTTCAGTACTTTCAGTATCTTTCAGTACTTTCAGTAGGGTTGGTTTGGTGGTAATGAATTTTTTCAGTTGTTCTTTGTCACAGAAGTATCCTTTTCTCCATTAATTTTAAAAGAGTGTTTAAAAGGATACAAAAATTTTAGTTGGAAGTTGTTTTGTTTCAGGACTTGAAATATTTCACTCAAAACTCTGTTTGATTTGAGGGTTTTGTTGAGAAGTTGGCCATGATTCTGATGGGCTTTCCTTTATAGCTGATTTGTTTCTTTTCTTTAACAGTTTTTAATATTCTGTTCCCATGCTAAATTTCTGGGATCTTGATTATTATATGTCTCAGCATAGATTATTTTGGTTATAGCTAGTTGGAGTTCTATATGCCTCACTTATCTGTATGTAAGATTCTTTTTTCATCTTTGGGAAATTCTCTGCTTATACTTCTGCAAATAATCTTTTTATGTCATTTGTAATGAGTCCTTTTTTGTTAACACCAATTAGTCTTATATTTTTATTCTTTGCATCTCTTTACATGATCTCTTCTTACTTTTAAGAAACCTCTTGTTTCATGATCACTAGCTGTGATTCTTTCTTCAGGATCTTAGAGTCTATCTTCAGTTTTGTTCAAGTGGTTTTGCAGGCTTTCAGTGAAATTTTTAATTTCCTAGATATGTGTTTGGATTGGTTTCATGTATTCTATTTCTTTCCTATACTGGGAATTCATGATTTCTGTCAGTTTCCTATGCTCCTCTATTTTTTTTAATCTATGTGTACTCTAGATTGACCAAGAAATTTTTTTATAACAATCATCATTTCTTTTTTTTTAACCAGAAATCAATTCTGAACTTTACTTCTTATATAGCCTTATTAATTTCTTTCCTTATTTCAATTGGTATCATTTCAGAAATTTCATGTGTGTGTCTTCTTTTTTTTTTTCCCTCTATCCTGTTGTCTCTTGAACTTTTTGGAGGTGGGTTGGAGACATGAGGTTGCATTTTACTTCTGTGTCTTATCATTTTCTATTTTTAAATTTTTAATTTTGTTTTCTGTGTTGATTCTTATAAGTTTTTGTAGTAGGTAGCTTTATCATTAGTATCAAGACCATTCTAGGAAATGTGTCTTCTTCAAGGATGTCTTCTGTGTGTATGGGGTTCTTGGTTTGTGTCTCTCCTAACATCCTACCTTCCAAATTGATTAACAGTGAGATGTTGGTACCTGTTTTGCTCTATCCCCAGTCCTTCAGTGCTAAGCTCTGTTTTAATATTTATAACTTTCTTACATTTTGACTTTACTTTAGTGCATGGTGATAGATGTGTGTCTAATTTTAGACTTTTGCTTATAGAAATTCAATTTTTCCAATACCTTTATTAAAGAGGTTATCTTTCTTCCAGTGAACATAATTGGCTTCTTTGTCAAAGATAAGGTGGCTGAGTATGCCTGTAGTTGTATCTGCATCTTCTAAGCTATTCCATTGATTCTCAGGTCTATGTTTTTTGCCAGTAACATGCTGATTTTATCACAGTAGCCTTATAGTATAATTTCAAGTCAGGCACTGTGATGCACCCTGACTTGCCTTTGTCACCTAGAATTGTTTTTCCTAGGCTAGGTCTCTTTTGATTACATATTAATTTTAGGAATAATTTTTCTAGTTCTGTAAGATAGTGGTATTTTGTTTCGGATAGTGTTAAATCTGTATAACAATGTTGGAAATATGGTCATATTTACTATGTTGGTATTACTCAGCCATAAAGAAGGATATTTGAGGCATTTCTAGGTAAATTACTGCAACTTGAGACCATATTATTAAGTAAAATAAATCAGACTCAAATTTATAAATATCACATTGTTTCCCTGGAGTGAGAAACTAAAAGAGTAAATAAAGTCCAAAATGTAAGACAGATATTGTGAAATGGGTGTTCAAAATAAAAGAGCAACTAGAGTGAGGGAAGGAGGGAAATGAAGGAAGGTAAAAGGAAGGATAAAATGATTATAAAGTGGAAACAAGGCTTTGTAAATAGGGAGGAACAGATGGGTTGCAGGTAGGAGAGGGGATCGTGAAAAAAAAAAGAATCTAAACATAACATGTACAGAATAAATTCCCTATGATAAATATGATCATTATGTATATCTAAAATGTACCAATCAATTTAATTAATAAAAAAGTCATAGAAGGCAATGGATCAGAAAAGAAATCAAAGAACAAATAACAATAAAACTTAGCAAGTTTATGAACTGTATGGCAAGGAAAACACAACATACCAAAATTTTCCAAGGATGTTATTGAAACAGCACATAGAAAGAAATGTGTGATATTTAATGTGTATAGTAGGAAAAAATAAAGGACTCAAATTAAATATTAATGTATTTACATTAAAACATTAGAGAAAAAGAATAATCAGAGAAACAAAGCAGTCAGAAAGAAGAAAAGAACTAAGACAGAAGCAAGAATCAGTAAGATAGAAAATAGAGAACAAAGGATAAAACCAAAAGCCCTTTCATTGAAAAGACAATACTGATAGAAATCTAACTGGCAAATAAAGAAAAGAAAGGTGAAGTCTATTGCCAACATAGGAAATAAGAGATAGAACAACACTACAGATCATGCCTATAGAACAACACTACAGATCATGCCTACAGGAGCAACCTAATCACAACTAATCTAGACAAACTACAAATTTCATGAAATATACATTTAAAAATAACTCAATAAATAACAGGCAAATTTTATATATATATATATATATATATATATATATATATATATATAAAACTGACATATATATATGAAATTGACTTTATAGTTTAAAATCTCACAAAGAAACTCAAAATCCACTGAGGTTCATTCATTGATTATATGAGACATGTGAGGAAATAAATCAATTCCCTACAAAATAGTTCCCCAAGCAGATTAGGGAACATATCATAACTCACTTTATAATGCCAGCATTATTCTGATACCCAATCAGAGAAAATAATTAAGAAAACTACAAAGGACATGAGGCCTAGCATTTTGATCCCTAGCATTTTGATCCCTAGCATTCTGAAAAACAGAAAACAAAGGAAGGAAGGGAAAGAGAATAGTAGGAAGGGACAAAGAAACAGTGGAAGGAAAAATATAAACAAATACCTAATGAACATAAAAACAAGTACTATATCAAAAGTTTAGTAAATGTAATCTACCAATATATAGAAAGCACCATACATCATCCATAAATCATGACAGTGGGTTTACCTGAGAAATTCAAGGTTGTTCAAACATTCAATAATCAATAGATTTAAGGCATTGTGCTGGCTGGTTAAACACATATTATGTAATCATTTCTATATATTCAGAAAAAAATACATTATACATATTCAAGGTAAAAATTTTCTGCAATTTAAGATTAGAATGGACTTTCCTGAACCTAAAAAAAGGCCATCTACAAAACAAACTCCTATAGCTAATGTGGTGAAAACTGAATGTTTTCTCTGAGATCATAATCAAAACAAGGCTCTTCATTCTCTTTTGCACAATATTGTGCTAGCAATTCTAGCTGGTGCAATGAGGGAGGGAAGGGAAGGGAAGGAGAGGGAAGGAAAAGCAAGGGAAAGGGAGACAAGAAAAGGAAAGAGGGATATACATATATAAAAGAAAGAAAAATTGTCTCCAATCATAGTTTACATACATAAATAAGTATATTTATTTAAATGAAAGTTATGGAGAAACTTAACAATTCTATTTTTAAAACCCTATAAGAATTGAGTAACTTAGCAAGGTTATAATATATCAGATTGATATATAGAAATATGTATTGTCTTTTCAAAGCAATGGATAATAAATGAATACTGAATTTGGGAGGGGAAGGCTATTTAGTGAGGAACAGGATATTTGCATGATTTCAAAATAATTTTGCACAAAGTGTTTATTAACTACATCTAAAGAATAAAGAGAAAGAAAAACAGCTTCAGATAAAATAAAATTTAAAAAATTTTTGGCCTGAAAATCAAGTTATCTTAGACATAGAAGGTCATTAGTGCTCTCTGATGTGATAGTGGAAGATACAATCACAGTTAGGGAATAATTTGCCTGAAATTGCACTGCCTGAACCTTCTTATGAGGAAATAACAGAACATCCCAGCTGGAGAACACACTATGAAATAACTGATCCATATTCTGCAAATACTGTTATTTGTCAAAGAAAAAAAGAGATTGAAGAATCGTTCCAATGAAAGATTTAAGAAACACAACAACAGATTCCACCTCGGGAGCCAAACATGGGTGAGGTGATTCCCAGAGAACAGGGGCAGCTTTAGAACATTGCTCCCAGCCTGCAAGACCCCTGCTTAGCATCCCAAACCTCCAAGAGGCTAGCAGTTGTCTGCATTCTGCCCCAGGAGCCGGAAGTACCTGAAGTACTTTCCAGCTTCCCAGTGCATGGAGAAGCTTTGGAACATTGCTCAAAACTCAGAAATATAGGAAAATGACAAAACAAAAGAGCAAAATGCAATCTTAAACCTCCAGCCCATCCCAAGCAAGAATAGGAACATGGACACAGAAGAAAATGTAAGCCATATACCTGAAATTCTTGAAATGATAACAACTGAAGTAAAGAAACAACTCTAGGAAGCTATAAAAAAATTCAGATCAGAAATAATCTCCCAGGTAAAAGAAGAAATGATAAATGTAATGAAAGAAATGCTGAACACATCTAAAGAAGGCATAGTTAAAAAATTAAAGAAACAATGCAAAAAGATGGAAACCCTGAAAGAACAATATAAGAAACAAACAGAATACATCAAGCAGATTCAAAGAGATACACAGGAAATTCAAAACTTCCATTGAAAGTTGGTAAAACCGCCTCAATGAAAGTGAAGATGGAATTTCAGACCTCAAAGACAAGATTGCACCTAGTGAACAGAAAAGGAAAGATCTTTTAAAAATAACAAGGAATCAGGAAATAACAATTCAACAGCTGCAAGATGATGCAAAGAAAAACAACATAAGAATGATAGGGATAAACAAAAAAAAAAGGTGACAACATATATGATATAAATAGGTTATTTACAGAAATAATAGCTGAAAATTTCCAAACATGAGAATGGAAACTGACATACAGATCAGTGAAGCATATAGAACACCCAAATAGCCATAACCAAAATAAAACTACACCCAGACATACAATAATCAACATCTCAGAAATCCAACATAAGAACAGAACATTAAAAGCTGCTAGAGAGAAGAGACAGATCACCTATAAAGAAAAACCTATCAGAATCACAGCAGACTTCTCAACATAAACAATGAAGTCAAGAAGAGCATGCAGTGAAGTATTTCAGATCCTAAAGGAAAACAGCTTCCAACCTAGACTGATGTACACTGCAAAAATGTCCTTCAAAATGGATGGAGAAATAAATACTTCCATGACAAAGAACAGCTGAATAACTTCATGACCACCAAACCAACCCTGCAAAGAATACTGAAAAACCTTCTAGACAGACAGAAAAAAACCCACTAAGCAAGGCAGACAATTAAACAGAGTGGAAAGCTAAAGAAGCAACAGCAGAAAGGTAACATGTCAAAAGTAAACCACTATATATCAGTTATAAGTATTAATGTAAATGGCCTGAAATCACCAATTAAAAGAAACAGACTGGAAGAATGTATCAAGAAACAACATCCAACCATATGCTGTATACAAGAAACCCATCAAACCCAAAAGGAATGTAAAAGGATGGAAAACAATACTTTATGCAACAGGGGCTCAAAAAAAGCAGGGGTAGCTATTCTGTTTGCAGACAATGGGAACTTCAAACCAAGAATTATCCAAAGAGATAAAGAAAGTCACTACATACTAATTAGGAGAAAACTTTAAGAGGAAGAGATAACAATCTTAAATATATATGCACCAAATTCTGGAGCACCTACCTATACAAAACAAATATTAACAGAAAAGAAAAATCAAATAAGCAATAACACAATTATAACAGCAGACCTTAACACACTTTTAACACAAAGGGACAAATCAACTAGACATAAAATCAACAAAGAGATAACAAAATTGAGTCATACTTGTGAACAAATGGACATGGTGGACATATAGAGACTATTCTACCAACAACATCAGAATATACATTTTTCTCAGCAGCACATGGGACATTCTCTAAAATAGACCATATACTAGCTCACAGAACATGCTTAAGTAAATGCAAAAGAACTGAAATTATCCTATGTATGTTATCTGATCATAGCACCAAGAAACTGGAAATTAATGACAAAAGAAACTACAAAAACCCCACAAACACAGGGAAATTGAATAATACACTGCTGAGCAATCACTGGGTTACAGAGGAAATTAAAGAATAAATTAAACAATATCTACAAGCAAACGAAAATAAAATACAACTTAGCAGAACCTGTGGGACACAATGAAAGCAGTCCTCAGAGGAAAACTCACTGTGGTGAATTCCCATATCTGGAAAACAGAATGAACACAAATAAACCACTTAATGTTACACCTCAAACATTTAGAAAAAGAAGAAAAAGTCAACTCAAAGTCAAAAGTAGGGAGGAAATCATAAAGATCAGAGCAGAAATCAATGCAATAGAGACTAAGAAAACAATACAAAGAATCAATGAATCAAAGTGTTGGTTCTAGCACACAGTTGTGAGTTCGATCCCCGGTACCAAAAGAAAAGAAAAGAGTTGGTTCTTTGAAAGATTAAATAAAATTGATAAGCCTCTAGCAAAACTTATTTTTAAAAAGAAAGGAAAAACTCAAATTCAAGCAAGAAGGAATGATAAGGGTGAAATCACTATAAACCCTGTGGAAATAGAGAAGATCATCAATACCTATTTTGAAAACATCTACTCGAATGGGTTGGTTAATGGAGAAGAAATGGACAGATTCCTAGAAATATATGAATTACCAAAGCTGGATCAAAAAGATGTAAAACTAATGAATAACCCAATTTTAATTAATGAAATTGAAAATGTGATTAAATCCTTACCAACAAAGAAAAGCCTAGGTCCAGAAGGATTCACTGTGGAATTCTACAAGAAATTCGAAGAGGACTTAATGCCAACACTCGTCAAACTTTTCAATGAGTTGAAAGGGAAGCAATTCTCCCTAACTCATTCCTGGAAGGAAATATTACTCTAATAATAAAACCTGAGAAAGATCCAACCAAAAAAGTGAACTACAGACCAATTTTCCTAATGAACATAGATGCAAACATTCTCAATAAAATATTGGAAAACAGAATGCAGCAAATCATCAAGATTATTCACCATGAACAAGTGAGATTCATCCCAGGAATTCAGAGATGGTTCAATATATGTAAATCAATAAATGTAATCCACTATATCAGTAGAGCCAAACATATGAATCACATGATCATTTCTGTAGATGAGGAAAAAGCTTTTGATAATGTGCAACACTCATTCTTGATAAGAACCTTACAAAAAATTGAATAGATGGTCTTTACCTCAATATGATAAAAGCCATCTATGACAAACCAACAGCCAGCATCATATTACATGGCCAAAAACTGAAAGCCTTTATCCTAAAATCAGGAACAAGACAAGGATGTCCATTATCACCACACCTATTTAATATAGTGCTGGAAATACTAGCCAAGGTAGTTAGACAAGACAGTGGAATAAAAGGAGTAAGAGTAGAAAAAGAAGAAGTTAAATTATCATTATTTGCAGATGACATGATACTCTCAATAAAAGACCCCCAAAATTCCATTGAAAGACTTCAAGGTATAAAAATAAATTCAGTAATGTAGCTGGATACAAAGGCAACACTCAAAAATCAATAGCATTCCTATACACTAACAAAAAATCATTGAGAGAGAAATAAGAGAAACCACACCCTCACAATAGAACAAAAAAATGAAATACTTAGGAATCAATCTAACAGAAGGAGTAAAAGATCTATTCAGAGAAAATTATAATACCCTGAAAAAAGAAATTATGAAGAACTCAGAAAATGGAAAGACATCCCGTGTTCATGCATAGGAAGAACAAAAATTGTGAAAATGGCCATTCTCTCAAAATTGTTATAAAGATTTAATTCAATCCCAATCAAATTACCACTAGCATACCTTCCAGGTCTAGAGAAATTATTCCTAAAATTCATCTGGCACCAGAAGAGATCTAGAAGAGCAAAGTCAACAAAGGCAAGGCCAGAGGCATCACAATACCTGATGGCATCACAATCCCTACACTTGAAGTTATACTACAAAGCTACTGTAATAAAATCAACATGGTACTTGAATAAAAACAGACATGAAGATCAATGGAATAAATTAGAAGATACAGCTCAACTACAAACACATTCAGCCACCTTATCTTCTATAAAGGGGCCAAACATGTCCACTGAAAGAATGATAGTCTCTTCAATAAACAGTGTTGGAAATATTGGCTCTCTCTATGCTGAAAACTAAATCTAGACCTGTGTATATCACCATATTCAAAATTAAAGTCTACATGGATCAAAGGTCTAAATATTAAACCAGAAACACTAAATCTGTTGGAAGACAAAGTAGGTAGAAATCTTTAAGACATAGGGGTAGCTAGAGAATTCATGGAAAAGAATCAAACCACATGGGAAATACTTCACAGAATCAATAACTGGGATCAAATCTTATTAAAGAGTTTTTGCATTTTGAACGAAATTTCCAGCATAGTGAAAATGAAACCCAAAAATTGGGGGAAAAAAATCTAAGTGAACTGTCCCTCAGACAAAGGACTTCTGTCTAGAACATATAAAGAATTCTTTTAAAAATTAGACACCCAAAATTCAAAGACCAAATTCAAAAATGGGGATCTGAGATGAATACACAGTTCTCAGATGAAGAAATACAAATGGCAAATTAATAGATGAAAAAATGTTCAGCATCATTAGTCATTAGAGAAATGCAAATTAAAACCATACTGTGATTCCATCTCACTTCAGAAAGAATGGCCAGGATAAAGAAAACTACCAACAACAAATGCCAGAGAGGCTGTGGGAAAAAAGGAACTCTTCTGCACTGTTGGTGGGAGTGTAGACTGGTACAACCACTGTGGGGGTCATTCTTGCAGATCCTCACAAAGCTGGGATTGCAAATCCCATTTGCCCAGCTATTTTATTTCAGGGCATATTCCCAGAACTGAAAACATCATACCACAGTGATATATGTGAACCCATGTTTATAGCAGCACAATTTGTAATAGACAGATCTTGGAAACAACCTAAGTGCCCATTGACTGAGGAATGGATAAAAAAGATTTGGTATTTTTATACATTGGAGTACTACTCAGCTATAAAGAACAATCACATTGAGATATTTATAAATAAATGGGTGCAACTTGAGACCATACTCATAAGTGAAATAAATCAAACTCACATGTGTAAATACCATATAGTCTCCCTAGTGTAAGAAGAAATGGTAACAGTACATAAGATACAAAAACCTTAATAAGGCAGAGCTAAAGATGGCTGATCAGTAAGCAGCAAAATATAACATTATTTGCAGAGAAACAGCTCAGATATCAGAATAAAACATCCTGGAGAAGACCAGATGGAGGGAGATGGATCTTCTAGAGCCAGGAAGAAACTAAAGGTATAGAAGGTGGTCAAACTCGTGGTCACAGTGCTACCATTGGAGCCACTCATATTCGCAGCCACAGCGCTCTTGCTGAAGCCGCCCTTTCTTGTGTTCATGAAGTGCTCACTGCCGGAGCCATAGCTGCACTGAAGTCAGGGGTTGGGGAGTCCAATGGAGAACATAGCCAGCATAGAGACCTGCACTAAACCATGGTGAGTGCTGGGAATAAGACTATCCCATGGGAAAGGGGTGACTGACTGGATGACATATTGGAATCAGGCAGGACAGGCATGAACAAGGAATGGCAGTGACTTCAATAGGTTGCTCCCTGCCCAAAGCATATAGGAGGGATCTGCTTGGGCTAGGCCATGACCCTGGCTGGGACCCAATAACCAGGGACAAAATTGTCCCTGAAGTTGCCCCAAACTGATTCCGTATGCATGGCACACACTAACGTGGTGAAGGCTGCTGCTGGTTGACTGCCTTGAAGGTAAGAGGCCAGAATACACCACCCCTGCTTGTACCTCAATTACCAAGAGCAAACTGGAGAGGGCAGAAACCCCTAGCCAGTGCACTTCAGAAGAACCATAACCTACAAGGAAAGGGGCTGGGACCTCCACCATACATGTATATGGAAGAAACCAGAAACATGACAAGAGAAAGAAATAAGAAAAAGCCCCCAGCTCCCAACCCACCAAATATTGATTCAAGAGAGGCAAATATAGAAGAGATTGAGGGCAGCAAACATGCAATATCACGCACAGCACCAGCTGACATAAAGAGATATCTTCATGACATCATAGACAAGCTCAAAACTGAAATATTAATTTAACTAAAGCAAGATATAAGAAGATTAATAAAAGAAATGCTAAGCACCTCTCAAGAAGACATTGATGTAAGAATGGAGGAACACAAAAAAAGAAGAGAAACATCTGATGAAGAATATAAAGAAAACCTAGAATACATGAAACAGATTTAAAGAGATTGCCAGGAAATTAAAAACTCCATCAAAAGCTGGAAAAATTGCCTGACAGAAACTAGAGATAGATTAACAAAACTTGAAGGTAGGTTTGCAATGGGTGATAATGAAAGGAAAGATCTCTTAAAAATAACAAGAAACAGGCAGTAATAATGCAAAGACTAGAAGATGACAAGAGTTTGTATAACATAAGAATAAAAAAATGTAAGTGAAGAAGCAGGGATAACACAAAGGAAATACAAAGGCTGTTCACAGAAACAATTAAGAAAAACTTCCAGAAGATGGCCAATCAGTGAGCAACAAAAAACAGAGCCTCCCGAGAGAAACAACTCATATGCCAGAATAAAACACCCTGGAGAGACCCAGACAGAGGGAGATGGATCCTCTTGACACAGGAAGAAATTAAAACATAAAACAGCTCAACAAATACATTGGGATTACAACTGGAACAGCTGGACACAATATTTTCGCTGCGACCCACCAATTTTGCAGTGGACTGAATTTGCACCAGCCTGAATCCACCACGACCATCAGAGCCGCCCAAACTCATTCCCACCACGACTCACGGGAAGCAGAGTAGCACTGAAGTTGGGGGTTGGTGAGCCTGATGGAGAACGGAGCTGGAAAAGGGACTTTCATTAATCCACGGTCAGTGCTGAGATTGGGACACCCCCCTCCATGGGAAGGGCATGATCAAATGGGCAACATGTTGGACTTCAGTTGGTTCCTCCCTCCCCAAAGCAGATTCATGGGGCTTGTTTGGACTGGGCCATGCCCCTGGCTGGGACCCAATGAGCTGTCCCAAATCGATTCCCTGTGCCTAGCAAGCACTAACTGGGGGAAGGCCTCTGTAGTTTGGTTGGCCTGGTGGGGAGGGGCAGGCTTAGGCAGCCACCGCTGCTTGCACCTCAGTGATAAGAGCAGTCAGGAGAGGGAGGAGGACCCTTGCAAGCCTGCTTCAGAGGAGGCGTGGCCAACAGGAAAGGAGGCTGGGACCTGCAATGTGACCTGTGTGGAGGAAGCCAGGACCATGACAGGAGAGAAAGGCAGGAAGAGGCCCCCAGCCCAGAACCCTGAGAGCCCTGATCCAGGAGAGGGAAAAACAAGGGTGACTGAGGGCGGCAAACATGCAACAGCAGGCATAGCTTCAATGGACATTAAAAGATATCTTCGAGACCTTGTAGATGAGCTCAAAACTGAAATATTAAGTCAGGTAAAGCAAGATATGAGTAGAGTAATAAAAGAAATGCTCTCAGGGAGCATCTCTCAGGAAGATACAGATGGTAGAAGGGAGGAACACAAAAAAAGGAAAGAAACATTCGATAAAGAATATAAAGAAATTATAGAATACATGAAGCAGATTCAAAGAGACTACCAGGAAATTAAAAATGCCATTGAAAGCTGGCAAAACACCTTAAAAGAAACCAAGGATAGGCTATCAATACTTGAAGACAAGTTTGCAATGTGTGATTATAAAAGGAAAGATCTCTTAAAAATAACAAGGAAACAGGTAGTAACAATACAAAGGCTAAAAGATGATAAGAGAATCTACAATTTAAGAATAAGAAATGTGAACAAAGAAGCAGGAATACATACAGGTGAATTACAAAGGCTATTTATGGAATAATTAAGGAAAACTTCCCAAGCATGGGAAAGAAAATGACATTCAGTTGTGTGAGGCATACAGAACTCCAGCTACCTACAACCAAAACAGATCTACACCCAGACATATAATAATCATGATACCAGAAATTCAATATAAAAACAGAATATTAAAAGCCATCAGAGAAAAGAAACAGATTACCTATAAAAGTAAGCCCATCAGGATCATGGCTGACTTCTCCACACAGACCATCAGATCAAGAAGAGCTTGGAGCAAAATACTCCAAGCCCTGAAAGAAAATAACCTCCAGCCCAGATTGATGTACGCTGCAAAACTCTCACTAGAAATTAATGGAGAAACAAGATGCTTCCATGACAAAGAGGAACTGGGGGAGTTTGTGACCACCAATCCAACCCTACAGAGAATACTGAGGAACATTCTAGAGAGAGAAAAAAAATACCATGATTTTAGGAACAGTGGCAGAAAGGCCTCAATGAGTGGGGCAGGCAGTAGAATAAAGGAGAAAACTAGACAAACAAAGGCAGAAAAATAGAATAGCAGAAATGAGGCAGAGAAGGATAACTAGAATTGCTAACATAGATGGCCTTGATACACTATATTGTTAATAGTGAATCAGGATTTAAAACTCACATTACTCACACTACTCTGCTTAGATGTATTTTATTCTGTTCCAGTCATTCTACCTGCCCTAGATTTGAGGGCACAGACAGTAATCCTGAAAATAACAGGATATAGTATGGTAATCATCCTTGATTTCCTATTAAGTCAATCTAAAGCTCTGTAAAACCTACACTGTTTTACCATAAGTGATTGTAATCAAATCTGGTTTGTGAGATCACTGTTTTGTATTGATAGATTTTATTCAAAGCTAGAATATCCACTCTGGTTTGATTATTACCTGCCTTTGAAGTTTTATATTGTCTACAATGTTTTATTTTTTACTAATATTGTTATGTACTGTTATATTCAATTATACTGCTATATTCATTTATGCCTGATGATATAGGCAATTCTATTGAAGATAATAAGAAACAATACAGCAATCATTGTAGATCACCATGTACTGTGGTTTTATACGACTTTTTGGTTTCATGTTTTTATAGGAATTTGTTTTGTTTTGTCTTACTAAGTTTTTTTTTCCCTCTAATACAGAAAGGACAGAAATAAAGGCAGAGACTCATGCATGCATAGCTGTTTACACTCTCACTGTTTGACGATCTACTTTGTATGCTTTAATTTTGTAACTTGAACAACTATTTCTAAGAGGACAATATGCAATTTATCAACTAGTGATTTCTTATTGTTTATCTTTTTTTCTGAAATTCTGTATTATCTCTACCCTTTACATGCTTTTTTTTCTCTTTAAATAAAAATTTTTTTAAAAAAAGAAAAACTTCCCAAGCATAGGAAAATGAAATGATATACAGATGTATGAGGCATACAGAACTCCAGCCACCTACAACCAAACAGAGCTACACCCAGACATATAATAATCAAGATTTAAGAAATTCAACACAAGAACAGAATATTAAAAGTGGTCTGAGAAAAGAAACAGATCATCTATAAAGGAAAACCCATCAAAATCATGACATATTTCTCAATAGAAACCATCAAATCAAAAAGAGCTTGGAGCAAAGTATTCCAAGCCCTGAAAGAAAATAACCTCCAACCCAGATTGATGTACCCTGCAAAACTGTCTCTCAAAATTAATGGAGAAACAAGATGCTTCCATGAAAAAGAGGAACTGGGGGAGTTTGTGACCACCAATCCAACCCTACAAAAACTACTGAAGAACATGCTAGAGGGAGAGAAAAAAAATACCAGGATTTCAGAAACAGTGGCAGAGAGGCTTCAATGAATGGGACAGACAGTAGAAAGGAGAAAAGTAGACAACCAATGGCAGAAAAATAGCATAGCAGAAACGAGGCAGAGAAAGTTGGCTATAATCTCTAACATAGATGGACTTTACACACTAACAAAAAGAAACACAGGCAGAGTAAATCTGGAGATAGGAGCCATCAAGATGCTCCTATAGGAAATATAATCAACCTGAAAGAGGGTTTATGGACCAAAAGTCAAAGATGAGAAAACAATGCTCTATGTGACAGGGAACCAGACAGAAATAGCACCAACTCGCCCAGCACCTGCAGATAGGTTTGAAAGACATGATACTTTCATGCAGTAGAGAACTACTCAGCTATAACAAAGAAAAACCTTGAGACTTTTGTAGGTAAAGGAATACAACTTGAGATTAAGTTCAGGAGTGAGAAGGTTTGGAACCACTTAGGTAAATAGCAGGTTGCTCCCCCAATCTAAAAACTAAGGGAGTTGATGGGACCCACAATGTGCAGTGCACCCTTTGGGAGTAAAAGGGAATTGTTTAAAAAAGGAAGGCAGAGGATATCGTTAATAGTGTATCAGGATTTAAAATCCACATTAATCTCACTTCTCTGTTTAGATGGATTATATTCTGTTCCAGTTTGTCTACTTGTACTAGATTTGAGGGCACAGACAGCTATCCCAAAAAGCAGGATATATTATGGTACTCATCCTTAACTTCCTATTAACTTAATCTGAAGCCCTGTATAACTTATACTTTCTTATTATGACTGATCTTATTTGAATCTGGTTTGTTAGATTGCTGTTTTTATTGACTGATTTTATTCAAATCTGTTATGATTGATAGTATCAAGTCTAAGAGTATAGGCAACTACACTGAAGATGACAAGATTCACTAGGATACCCACTCTGATTTGTTTATTACTTGCTTTTGAAGTCTTATAACGTCTCCAATGTTTTGTTTTTGTTAATATTGTTATGTATTGCTATATTCAATTATACTATGCCTGATGATATAGACAATTCTATTGAAGTTAACAAGAGACATCATAGAAACCATTGTAGATCACCTTGTATTGTGGTTTTATATGACTTTTTCATTTCATGTTTTTCTAGGAATTGTTTTGTTTTGTCTTGTTATGCTTTGTTTTTCCCTATAATACAGAAAGGATAGATATACATGTAGAGACTCATGCATACATAGAACTTATAAACAGTTTATGAGAACTGATTATATAACACATGATGAAATGAACAACTACTTTGAAGATAAAGAGACACTACAGTACCCAGTGCTTATTCCTTAGCATTATGATGTGTAATCCAACAATACTATTATTCTTTGTTGAGAGTGATTTTAGTCTGTTTTGTTTTGTTTAACTTCAACATATGTGAAGTTATGGGCAGCTATTTTGAAGAGAATGAGAGACACTATGACAGCCATTGTTGACTTCCTTATTGTCTGGTCTTAAAGACCTAAAATGTTTTCATCATCCTGTTTGGATCAGTTTTACACTATGTTGTTTTGTATGAATTCACTGTATGTGAAGACATGGACAACTATTTGGAAGAAAACAAGAAACAATATGATAGATAGTGAAGATCTCTGGTTGTCTTGCTTTGAAATCTATGTCTCTTACATTGCTTTCTTATGTTCTGTTTTGTTGTGTTTAATTTTACCCTCTTTAAAATAAAATTTTTTAAACAGTCAATAAATACAGTGAAAGCATAAGAATCTGCTCAAAGGTAAAAAATAATATCTCAGGGAAAAGGAGGAAAAATAAAAAAGAAGGGATAAGAAAATATCTAAAATCATATAAACACACTTAGAATAGCTAAGATCATTGTGCTACAAGTTCTACAAGTTCTTGGAACAAAATAGTTAACATTCATAGGATTGGAACAATTGTGCATGTTAATGTATGGTGAGATGAGGAACTCCTGAAGATCATTATGTAAAATATCAACCTTAGTTATGCTTCTACCACCTTGTTTTGAAGGCCTATATTGTCAGTGTTTGGGGATCTTTGCTATTGTTTATACATATTTTTCATTTTGTGTTTTTCTAGGAATTTGTTTTGTTTTGTTTTTCCCTCCAATACAGAAAAGATAGATATACATGTAGAGACTTATACATATGTAGAACTTCTCCTAAACAGTTGATGAGAATTGATTATATAAAGCACAATGAAATGAACAGCTACTCTGAAGAAAAAGAGACATTATGTTATCTATTGCTGATTCCTTATCATCATGCTATGAAATCCAGTAATACCATTATTCTTTGTTCAGAGTGATTTTAGTCTGTTTTGTATTGTTTGATTTCAACATACATGAAGGTATAGACAGCTATTTTGAAGAGAATGAAAGACATTATGGCAGCCATTGTTGATCGCCCTATTGCCTGGTTTTGAAGGCTTATGATGCCTTCATCACTCTGTTCTGATCAATTTAATACTATTTTGTTTTGTATCAATTCATTGTGTGTGAAGATATGGACAACTATTTAGAAGAAAACAAGAGACATTATGGGTAGCCAGCAATGATCTCCTGTTATCTGGCTTTGAAATCTGTGTCATTTACAGTTTTCTTCTTATTGGATTTGTTTTGTTTTGTTTAGTTTTATCCTCTTTAAAATAAAATTTAATTTTTTTTTTAAAAACACAGCAACAAAATGCTTGTTCCTGGACCAGTACTGCACAAGGGTAAAATGTTACACAGGATATTACCGAGACAATTTATGAAACTGGACTATGAACTACAAAACAAATACATACTGCATAGATGTTAAGTATGTCTGTTGTGATTAAATAAGAAAATATTTTTGTTCTTACATGATACCTAGTGAAATACAAAGGGTTAAAATGGTATAAGATATGTAAATTAATCTCAAATGATTCTGAAATAAAATCATATATATATATATTCACAGAAAAAGAAATATATGAAATAGAACACAATATAAGTTAATCAATCTGTTTAAAAGGCATTCAGGAATTCTGTTACACTTATGCAACAATTGTGTATGTTTAAAGTGATTTTGAGAAGATGGTGAAATTTTACAGTGGCTCATAAAACTCCAGAATAAAATCTGACAGTGTCTTTGTTGTTATCGGTTAATGCAGTACTGGTAAAAGTTGACTTCCCTTGTTCATGATTACTTCTTAATGGATAACATATTTTCTACATTAAATATGAACAGAAAGTCCAATAAAGGCTGAACAAGCAATATGGAGCTATAGAAACAGCATGGGGCTTGAATTTTATTTTCATCACTTGGGTAAGTTTCTTAGTATCTGTAAGTTCTAATGCCTTTCTTTGAAAATGGGAACAAACAAGAAAAACATAAATCTCACAAGGTTGCTATGAAAACCACATGAGAGAGAATATAAATGCATATGTTTAAGCAGTAAGCAAAGTGATATAACTCTCAAACTAAGTCAAGTTTGTGCTACAAGGCCATCAAAGCTTATAGTGTCTCTCAGAGGGAAGCAAAAATCCTCACTGTGGCCTCATGCCTCGCCTCGCTTGACCTCCAGCTCTCTCACCACCTCGCCAGCTGCTCTCCTCCATTCTTCAAGCACATCCTACCTCAGGGTTTTCAGGGGTTTCGTAGTTCTATCGTCTCTGTCTTGACCACCCTCAGCTTAGTCACACAGGGATCATTCCCATCCCCATTGGAGTTTCCTACTCAAATATCATCTCATTGCTGGCTTTTCCTAAAGAATTGCCTACACATAGTGCACACACTTTCCCTCAAATAATTCTGTGATTTTTATCCAGGTTCATTTTTCTTTTCAGGACTTATCCAACCAACTCACTATGTGTTATTTATTTATTTATTGTCCCTTTCCCTCCTTTAAGGAGCAGTTATTTAATTGTGGAAATGTCTGCTTGTTCAGAACATAAAAAAGTGTTGGGCACATAAGTGACCTGCAGTAACTATTTGTTAATGAGTGAATGAACAGATGAACAGGAATTTAAAAATGTATAGTATCTGGCATAAACACAAACAATGCTTCACATATGTTGCTCTCAATCTATTAAACTTTTCAAAAACTATTTTGCATCATTATTAAATATCCCTACTGCTTCTAAAAACATGCTGAATTAAGATGTGTTTTATTTTTAAGATTTCACTGTGGCCTTTGAGATTACTATAAATGATTGGCTTGTCATGAGATCAGGCATAGCAATCACTGATTCACAATTCTGAAGAAGGATGGCAAGGAAAAAATATTTAGATATTTAAACATATTTAGATATTTTTAGATATTTAGACATTTTTTTTTCCTAGTGGAACCACCTCATACTTAGCACAGGTCAACTCCTCAGTAGAGCTGAGGGGTTTTTTTTTCAAATTATAGATAGTTGGCAGCTTCCCCTTTACTTCTAAATATAAAATAAGAGCCTCACATTTCAAACTCCTCACCTTCTTATTGCAGGAAACCAGAGCACATCTTGAAAACTCACTAATTGTGTCTGATAGGCAGTGACACAAGCAGACAGCCTCTGTCAACACCCAGCCTGACAAATGACAATCAAGATTCCACTGCCGCTTGGGAACTGGGCCACAGGGACCTCCCAAGAAACACTGTGAGATAAGCCTCATCTTAGCTTTCATTACAGAAGATGGGAATTTCTTGTTTTTATTAAAACTGATCCAAAGGTAAGTCAATCAGAGTTGTAAGATGTCACATTTGACCTACAAACACAGCCTTTTCATTTTATCTGGGACCTGTTGTGAAATCAGGACACTCTCATCTATGCCTTATTACAGATAATACTCCACAAAAAAATCCTCACTAAGATGCTCATGACCAGGGCCAACCAAGCAGTACTTGCTGAGAAGGGCACCATGCAGACTCCTTGAACCCAGTACATCTTCCTTGGTATCTGAAGGAACAATGATTATGAACTCACCAAGTTGATTTCTAAAGCATTTCTGGTTTACTGCTACCTAGGTATATGGATTTTTTGAATCTCAAGCCTTTCTGAATTATTTTTGTCAAGTCCTAGTCAATTAATTAAAAATATTGAGACATTGGTATTTATCTTTACTTCTGTCTAAAGTTTGGGGAATATTTTGAATGACTGAAGACACAACTTCTTTACAGCCCAGTCAAAGGCTATAATTTTCAAGATTTGTGGTCTCTTGAGCTGAACTGTTAAGGAGGAACATGGCATTACTGATACTATCTTTGCTTCCCTGTATAAAAATTCCAACTTGCTTTGCCACATCTGTCATTCCTGACAAGATTATTAACATGTGTGCTTGTCTATTTTGTGGAATTCTATACTATACATGATTGTTCAGCTAAAAACTCAAGGGAAGTCTTTTACAAACTGTTTTGATTTTGTTTTGGTTTTAGTTCTTTCTTTACACAGATCCTTTTTCTTTGGTAATCTACCTTAAAAATTCCAGAAGCAATTTTACTTTCCTTGAATCATAATTTTTGTATCTTCACTTTAGTACAATCACCCCAGAGCCAGTTTTATGTCATTTCAAACTGACAATACCTCCCATCAGGAAATGTTTCTGAATCCCATCCAATGGGCAACAGAAGAAAGACAGTCAATTAGCAGACCAATTTTTGAAAAGATGAAGGATCAGATTTGGCACAAAATTTACCAGCATGCAACTCGCATGTCAGTGATCATCAAGATAGAGTCCTTCACACAGCAACATTCACGTGCTTACTGCTGAGGACACATTTGGAGATGCACAAGCCATCAGCTATAAAGGGTGAAAAAAACCAGGCAAATTCAACTTCAACATTGTAAAAAATGTCCATCATTTTCAATTCTTTCACATTCTCAAATCCCCTTGTTTCTAAATTCTTAGTATAATACCTTCTGGAACATAGGCAAATATGTAAATCAGATTAATCTAACTATGGCAAAAGGCCTATGTCTCTACATGTGGGTAACTACAATGGCTCAAAATTGACTTCTATCACCTCTTGCCTCTATATCCAGATCTCCATTTCCCAAAATGCTTATGTTGCCCAAATCAGGGTTTTGTTTATTTGCTTTTGTTTTGTTTTGTTTTGTTTTGTTTTAATCTCTTAACACCACCCTGGGAAAGCTGACACAATGTCTCTTGGCAATTTCTGATAACTATGTTCAAAAGTTATCACAACAAATCTTCATTGTAATTGTGTTTGTGGGTAAAGACAAGGCAGAGTGCAGGCCGAATATGCACAGTTAGTAAGTTAACAGAATTAGAATTTAGCCCAGATATAGTATTTGACTTCAAAGTCCACAGCATAATGTCTCTACTACAATATGCTGAGATAAGTGCGATGTTGTAGTCAGGGGTTGTGCAGAGAACAATTAAAATCAATTTATAACATTGTTTTATGATGGTCACCCAGAGTTAAGACAAGAAACTGCAAGAAATATATACACAACACCAAAGACATAGAATATTTTAGCAAGGGCTTAAATCTCACAGCAATGTCCCACATGAATCCAGATGAAAACCCAGAGCTCATGACAATGCCTCCCACAAGTCTAACTGGAGGTCTAAAGCCCATGAGGAGGACTCACACCAGTCTCTTTTATGGATCTGCACTGGGAAGGCCCAAAGGTCAGTGGTGGAAGCAAAGAATTCTGCGCCAGCACGTTGAAGGAGTTGTGCTGGTAGGTTGAGGGTTCTATACTGGAGCCAAGAAGCCATGCTCAAAACAAAGACCAGAGTTGTCCTGAAAAGCACCACAGCCATCCTCATTGACACGGAGGTCCCAAGTTCCTCTTCCAACAAGCATAGTCAAGCACATGCCAGGAAGCCAGCATGAGGAGTTCATCCTGGAGACCAAGCAGGACACATCTTCCCCTCCAGAACTAGGAAGCAATGCTCAATGTAACCAGAACTTCTCCAGGAGAACCAATGGCTCAAACAGCAACACATAGGAGAACCCACAATGCCTCAATGCCTCAACACCTGGCTTCTCATTCTTCACATCTCTATTTATGCTGGCAGCTTTTCTCAGGTGAAACATCTATGCTTAGCACCATGGTGATTTAATTCTGCTGGTGTTAAGTTGACCACCAGTTTTTAACCTATAACATGCGGTGAAGAAGGAGTTTATATAATTGGACACTAACTCCCCATTCTCGATTTTACAGGTTAGACAAGCCTTTAGCCTTGGGACAACTCAGCACAGGATTAGAGCAGTAAACTTGACATTATGCTTTAGAAAAACTGAGGAACTTCAATTTCCCAACCATACTGAATTTTTCTATTATGTAAAATGAAAATATTGATGTTTATATTATGAACTTAGGAAGACTATTATTCTCATTATTCATTGTGAAAATTTATTTTTTTTCACAAAATAATGAAAAATGTAAATATAGCAATGAGAGCATTATTTCTCTCATTTAAAAACAGATCTTAGTTCTTATCCTTAATCCCATTTGTAATTCAGAAAGCCCTCCCTACAAAACCAAATATAGAAAGTGTATCAACTTAATGACAACTGTATGTAAAATTGTACTCTTACAAAAACATATGCAAATTCATGTACATACATTCAAAACAGGTACACACACATGCCTGTAAAGTTAAAATGACCAAATGTTTTCAAATATTTCCACCCATTGTTTCAAATGAATAGATAATTTCTGATGGGAGTATTTACAAATGTTTTTCACAAAATGTCTTGGCCTGTTAAATAGTACAGATGTTTGAAAACATTTTCTTGGCATCAAACACATTGCATGTTTGGGGAGTACCACCCAAGCGCTATCTCAAAGGCATCACTGACACCTTCAGAGAGGCAATCAAGAATGTGAATGCAGAGGAAGGGAGTCTGAGTATATTCTCTTAAGAGCATAAAAATATTTTTAACAAATTAGAATTTTTAGGGTTTTATCAATGGTTCGTCTCACAGTTTAGAAGCAGGATAAGAGAGAATGAAGACAGGATGCTAGGCTTTTACAGACACTTGTGCATGCATGACTGTTGCAGTCTATGAGCTCTTTGTCAGAAGGGGCAATTTAACTTTATTTTTGAAATCAATATATTTTTTCTGAATCAAAATCTAGCACAGTAGTTGGTATTTTATAAATTATTCGTTGAATCAGTAAAAGCATTTCTCTATGTTTTGACTGAATGTCAACTAGGAATAAATAAAAAACCAAAATTTATCAGGGGTCAATTCTCCTTAATCACATAGATTCAGTTTCTCATTTTACTGAGATGTGATTAGGTAATAACTGCTTGGGGGTTTGTACCTTCATCAACTGTAATAAAATGCCTTATATGTCCCATTTTCTTTTACTCTTTCCTTTGTCCTCTGTTTAAATAGTGGAGGAAAAGGTTTTTTTTTTCTTTTCAGTTGTTTAAATTTTTTCTTTACTTTTAAAAAAGTACGTACAGTAGTTATGAAATGCAAACCGATACATATGAACAGAGAAGTGATTGTAACAGTCAAAATATCACCAAACACATCCATTATCTCTCATATGTACATTTCCTTCTGTGTGTGTGTATGTATCTGCTAAGATCTAAAATGTACTCTTAACAAATTTCCAATATAAGGACTATTACTAAAAATACAGGAAATACTAATACTAATGCACTATTGTTAACTATAATCCTCATACTATATCTTAGACCACTGCACTAACTCATTTGAGAACATCATCTTTGCTCCCTTTGACCTATGTTGCAATTTTCCCCATCCCTACTCCCCCCTGATAACAACTTTTATACCTACTATTTCTATGTACTCATTTTTTTTATAGATTCCACATATAAGTGAAATAATACAATATTTTTTCTTTGTCTTACTTATTTCACTTAGTACCGTTAGACTCATGCAAGTTGCTAACAAGAGCAAGAGATCCTTCTTCATAAAAGCAAAATAATATTTCGCCATAAGTATGTCACAATTTCTTTATCTGTTCATCCATTGACAGACACCTAACTTGTTTCCATGTCTTGGCTATTGTGTATAGGTTTCCGTAAAGGGAGTGCAGTTATCTTCATCAAGTAATAATTTTTCTTTTCTTTTCTTTTCTTTTCTTTTCTTTTCTTTTCTTTTCTTTTGAACAATTCTCACCACAGTGATTGCATCATATGATTGTTCTGTTTTCAATGTTGTTATGGTTTGTATCTAGATGTCTCCCCCACCCGAAGCCTTATGCTGTCATGGAGGGGGTAGGCTTTTTAGAAGTGGCTGAATCTAGACTGTGATTCATTCATGGTCCAAAGTTGGGATTAAGGGTGTGAGTGCTACATCCAACCTAGGATGGGTAGCAGGCTGTCCCTTCCCTCTCTCTCTTGTTTTGTTATACAGTCTCCCTGCCATGAACTGTTCTCATCTGCCAACTCATCCTGCCTTAGAGCCAGCTGATTATGGACTGAAACTTCTAAAAACCATGAGCTAAATAAAATTTCTCTCCTTAACTTGGACGGCAGATATTTTATCTCAGCAACAAGAAAAGTGACAAAGACAGAAGTAGTATCACTCCTGTGACTATACCTGACCATGTAGCTAAGGAGCCTTAGGAAATGGCTATGTGAAGAGTTTGGAAAGGTTCCAAAATGCTGGCTGAAAAAGTAGCACTGAAAAACTATACTGAAAAACTACACTTTAGACTGAACTCCATAGGGGATTCTGTTCAAAGCTCAGATGACCAGAAAGGCAACAAAGATCAAGTTTGGGAGTTTTCTGCTAGGAAGAAGAACTGAAATGTCTATTAAATTCCAGATGATGTGTGTCAAGGCTTGGCAGAAAGTTTTTCTGCACTTTCCTCATGTCCAGAGACTTTGCCTGAGACTGAGATTAAGAGTGGCAGACTTAGCTGGGGGTTTAGCTCAGTGGCATAAGTGCCTGCTGGCAAACTTGAGGTGTGAGTTCAATCTCCAGCAATAAATAAATAAATAAATATAAAAAAGAGTGGCAGACTAACCTTGCAGAAGACATTTAAAGACGGTTAAATATGGAAGCAGGGGCATCACTACTGTTGGGGGCTTGTAGTCAGACTTTTGTTGAGAAACAAAAGCAAAGAGCCCAGAATAATGATTCAAAACATTGTGATTTTTGCCAGAAATTAAGCTCCAGTAAAGCTGTGGCCTTCAAAGATGGAACAAAGGACAAACTGTTCATTGAAAAGACTAGCAAGGAAAAGCCAAGTATTCCAGACAACCAGAAAGATGGCCTTAAGGCATCACAAGAAGCAGAAAGACTCTACCTTTTGCAGCTTCAAAATTGCAAAAGTGGAAGACTTTCTTTTGAGAAGAGAGTCCCATAGCACCATGTTCCAGAATGATGGCATCCTAGGAAAGTTGCTCCTCAGGATCTGGCTCACAGGCAGTCAACCTCTACAGCCAAGAGGGAAGAAAACCTGTCTACTGCTACAGCTGGTGGTGACCTTGTCATCATCTATATGGTGTTGGTTTTAGGTGGAAAGAAGACACAAGAATTGTGAGGGCAGGAAGGCTCCCACTCAGATTTCAGAAAGCCTATGAGCCCCAGAGAGGGCAGTGTATGAAGCTGTGAGTATGACCTCATAGATGCAGTGGAGATCCCAGAAATCTGTAGAAGCCAGGAACATGCATTGTCTGAGGAAACCTGCAAGGAGAGAGCAGAGTGGGCCCAAAAGAGCAGTCACGGGTGCTTTAAACCACCACAAATGCCATAAAGGTGGAGCCACCCAAGCCCTTTGGAGTACGCAACTTGCCACAGATTACCTCAAATATGGTACACAGAACTACAGGAATTAATATTTTTGCTCTGCTGAATTTTGGACTTGCTTTGGTCACATTCCTTTGTATCTCCCTACTTGTACCTTTTGGAATGGAAATGTCTATTTTGTGCCATTGAATGTTGAAAGTGTTTAACTTTCTTTTCATTTGTACAAGTACTCACAGCTAAGAGTTTGCCTTAAATCTCAAAGGACACTTGGAATTTGGACTTTTCAGCAATGCTGAAACTGTTAGCACTTTGGCAACTCTTGGAGATGGACTAAATACCTTTTGCATGAGACATGTGCATGAGTCTTTGGGGGGTCAGGGGCAGAATGTTATAATGTGTCTGGATGTCCCCTCAAAGCCTCATGTAGTCATGGTGAGGGGGTGGCTAAATCTGGAGTGATTGACTCATGGTCCAACACTGGGATTAAGGGTGTGAATGCTACATCCAGCCTTATATACAATATAAGGGACAGAAAGAGGCTGTCCTTTCTCTCTCTCCCTTGTTTCTTTGCTATAGTCTGTCCACCATGAACTATTGCCCTTCTGCCAAGCCAACCTACCTTGGAGCCAGCCAATTATAGATTGAAACCTGTATAAACTGTGAGATTAATAAACCTCTCTTCCCTTAGGTTTGGAAGTCAGGTATTTTGTCCCAGCAATAAGAAAAGTAACTAAGACAAACATCTTTGGAAAATGGAACTGATAATTTTAGGCATAACTTAAAATCCAGAAAGTACTGATAACTACTCAAAATTTACCCATAAAATACAAAATCTTAACATTGAAAAACTATACAAATGTTTTTCAGCATATATAACAACTTTGTAAAATTCCTATTATGCAATTGGCATTAAAAAATAGAAAAAAAACCTGTGTATTCTAAAAAATTAGAAACAAAAGGGAATAGATGATATGTATTAGGAAAATACCAATGGCAAAAACCAGTGGAAAAAATACTGAGTCTCAGTTTTATTAATCCCATAGAAACCTAACTTTTAAATCTCTCTTTGTAAATAATTTTAAATGTATGTTGACAGTATTGACTATTGGAGAGGTTATGAAAAGAGTGAATGAATGATATGATCAATATTGAGAAAATAAATATCTATATTTCTGAAAAGTATTATGTCCTGATGGATCAAAATTTTAAAGTGTTGTATTCTATGCTCGATATTCTGTTTGGTATCATTTTTTTCAGTACTCACTTCATCAAGTGTGGATGAATGTTTGTTCAGGGGTGTTCATTTTAATTCTTCTGCTGTTGTTAGAAAACACAAGGAAGCTAGGAGTTCACCACTTATATGCTTCATTAAACAGTACCTTCATGTTCAGGTGGCAGATAATATGTATAATATTACAGTAATAATTTAATAGTATGTATCTCTTTCTTATTATGTATATTTTGATAGAAAACTGTTTAAACATATTGAGCAAAATGTCAACAGTGGTTTCCTCTGGAAGGAAAGATTTGGGATTTTAATTTTTCCTTTAGTGGAAGTTCTGCTATGTTGAACTTTGTGCCTGACTATTCATTTTTAAAATCAGGAAAAAAAATAAAGTTATTTTTATTGTTAAAAAGTAATTCAAAACACACACTGCTATCTCTTAAGTACTTCACCACATTCTCATTTTTAGTGGGTATTATTATCATTCCTTATATTTTCCATTTGTTAAATATTTATTGGCATTTCATTAAAAACATTAGGGAATTACTGAATTAAATATAATTGTTATTTTAAGTACTATATTTAAATTATTCATGGAATGTGTTTGCTAATTGTATAACTTCTTGTGTTGATTTTCTTTTCTGTCCTTTGGCCATGGTAATACATAAAATAAACAAACTAACTGATTTCAGTTAACTACTGATGAAGATTAAAGTGAAGCTATTTTAGGGGAAAGTATTTTTGTTAATGAAGAAGTGTATCTCTTTAAATTTAAGATGTTACATAGGAAAAAAATAAACACATTGGAAAAGGTTGGAAAAGTACTTGTAAATCCAAAGCCAGGAAACATCACAACACTGTTACAGACTGGAGCAGTGCTTCCACCATAACCTATAAGGCACAGGGCATCTATTTGGTTGTATTGCTACTACCAGTAATCACAACTACAATTGTAGAACACCCCGACCCTCTCTTTTGAAGATACCATTTTACCTTTTTGGTAACAGTTAGTTTGGTTAACTCTGTGTGTTAACTATCACTCTTCTAAACTTCACTTTCATCAACAACACTCTTTGATACTTATTCACAAACCAAGGCCTGAGTTGCTGATAGCAACAAAGCTGCAAGAGTAAGTTTAGAGGCACAGAATTTAGTCACTTTAGAAAGGCCCAGATCCTTACTGTCCCCTCTTGACATAAGCCACTCATTTTCCAGAACTCTTTCAAAGTAATAATAAATCCAGTTGCCTTACTCTATCTTTTCTCTGTTTCATTTATGATAACTTCCAGAGGTACATCATCTCATCTTTGATGCTTCTTTCCCCTTAATGTGTTTCTTTAACTGACAGCTGTGTCACATCTCAACTCTAAACTTCTTCCAAGTCTCTTTTTTTTTTTTCTTTTCCTGTTAGTCTACTCTTTTTCTTGTGCAATTAACTTTTGGCCCCTTTCAAATAGAATTAGTTTATTTTCAGTTCTTTTTTTAATTCAGTGACATCACTCTAGCAAGAAAAGTTTCAATATTGAATATGGTACCAGGTTCTTAACCTTCTAAAATGCTAAGATAAATAAATATGATCACTTTGCAAGGTAATCTGACTCAGATATTCCATTACAGTAACAGAAAACATATTAATATAGTCCCAAGAGTCCCAGCCTCTTGTGTATATACACATTCTTATAGTTAATCAATATGACACAAACATATCTATCATTGTAAAGCGATTTTTCAGCAGTAATGAAGGCCATATATAATTTGATTTTAATATAGAGATATCATTCACATCAAAATGGTATAATCACATGTATCCTGTAAAATCTGAGTCTATAGATCAGATGAAGGATGTCAGAAATTCGAAGAAGAATTAAACATGCTGTTACTGTCAAAAATGTGGAGTGGGTGAGGAACGTTGGTAGCAAGGAATGTGTCTAAGCTCTAGATGCTGCAAGCAAGCCCAGCCAAGTAGCAGAAAGACAGTGGAACTTTCCTCTTGCAGCTAGAAGAAACTGAATTCAACTATCAGTAAGAATGAGCATGGAAGCAGATTTTTCCTCAGGAGTCTCAGAGAAATCAATCCTACCAATGTTTTGATGGTAACCTTAGGAAACCCTGAGAGGAAAACCTTGCCACACTGGACTATACCCTAGAAAAACCAAGAACTTTAGAGATGTGTGCAGTTTTAAGCTTCTAAGATAGCAGCAATATCTATATAGAAATTGAAACTTTGCCTAGGCAACTAGTGACCAGAGCACCCTACAGTGAAACCTGTAAGCCCTACCCATGATCAGAACTTTCAAACTGATTTTTAGGGCCTCACTTCAAAATGAGTCATCAGCTGAAGAATACCAAATGTTTGAGGAAAGTCTCCAATATAAAAATGGGGGAAAAAACCCAGAAAACAGAAAATTAGTGAGAACCTAGTTAGATAAAAAATTCTAGAAAAATTTTAAGTGCAATTAATATAGAGGAGTTTTATTTTTAAAATATTTATTAAGTACCTATTAAAGTCACAGAGAGTATTTAAGAAGCTGCAAAATAAGAAAATATTGCAAAAGAGACTAACAACAGAATAGAAAGGAAGAGACACAGCATAAGAAAAAATTATAAACTACAAACTAAAATATGTAGCTGAAATAAAAAATTTAGTAGAAGAGTTAGATAAAATTAAAGAAATATTTAAAAGTAAATAAGATCAAATTAGAGAAAAAGAAGACTATTCAGGAATTGCTCTTAACATTCCACCATTTGAAAAAATAAGAGTTCCAAAGAGAACAGAGAAGACAGAAGGGAGTAAATTTGCAAAGAAACCAGAACTATCTCAGGATTCAAAGACACAGCCTCCAGATTGTAAAGACTCCCTAACTATAAATGAATAATAAATGCAAAGTTACCACTCCCAGACATAATACTGTGAAATTTAGAACACTGGGGTAAACTAAAATATTAAAACCCTCCAGAGAAAGAGAAAAAAAGAACTACTCATCTTTTTAAAAAAGAAAACAGAATGATAATAGACTTCTACAGTGACCCTGGAAGTTTGAGTCAATTTGAAGAATATTCTGAATAGTTAGAGAGTAAAGTTATTTTTAACCTAGGATTCTAGTCTGGCAATCCATAATGTGAATATAGGATAATCTAATTTGCAGACATAAAATTATCTAAAAAAATCATATCCTGTGGACCTCTACTAGGAAACTACTATAAAACATTCCAGAATAATTACACCAATAAGGAGAGAGAAATGTGAAATTAAGAAATGTGTCATAAGAAATAAGTACCATGATGGCATCTATGTAGTGGGTAGAATGCATCTGTGAGTTGTTCCTAAACAATTACCTAAAATGTATGCTTATTTAGAAAATAATATAAACAGGTGTGTTATAAACCTGAAGTTGCTTGTAAAATGTTAAGAATGGTGATAAATAAAACTAAAACAATGGATAAAACGTGACGATTCTTTATCCCAAACCAATGAAAAACAAAATAAAAAATTTGTAAGAAAGGAAACTCTATAGCTATAATGAACCGTATTTAAATAATTACAAGAATAATGCAATATAACCATACCAGAACATGGAAGAAAGAGATGTGAAACTGTAAGGACAATTTGAGATGGTTAAATTCTTATCTACTGGTCGTTAGGCATGTCCAAACTGGAGAAATCAACAAATATCCTCATGAGCATATTTTTCATAACAATATGAGTTGAAAAACTTTACTTTGGGAAATGGGCTAGGAAAACAAGACAAATTTATATTTTTCCTTATAAGCTTTCAGATTCTATTTGATTGTTAATTCTATGTATGTATTAATTTAATTTTTTTATCTCAAACTTATGCCACAGAAAGAAGTTAATAACCTCAATGTGTGTAAGCATTATATGTCATAAACATGAGATAAGATTACTAATAACAGTAAGAATAAAAATGGAGAAAGAGGGTTAAAAGGATGGGGGAGCAAGGTGGGAGAGAAGAGGAAGGAGATTTTTAAAAAACAATAAAAAAGAAAAGAAAAGAAACAATCTATATTATGTATATTTATAAAATCCCTAAAATGACTATAAGCCACATGCATTGCAAAAATGTACTTATAATATAAAAAATAAGGAACCAAAAATATAAAAAATAATTTGTTAATAAAAACATTTACTTAGTGATTATGTTAAACAGCATGCAAAATACACCATATACATAATCTCACATAAATTTAAAAACCCTAAGAAATTGGGAAATATTACTTCCTTTTTTCTAGATGAACAATTTGAGATATCAGAGATTAAGGGCCTTGCCTGAGTTTACACAAAAAGCACTGAAAACTCAGACACTATCATTTTTTAAATGCTGTAGCTGTGAAACATTTCTGCTAGACACTGTGAGCAGATTCCTCTGAAAGAAAAAAACCAAAGAATTTTCCTACAAGAAACTCACCATGAGGAAAAGGGGTGTCTTGACTGGAGACAAAGGTCCAAGTGCAGGCCTGCTCAAGATTTGGTACAGTCTTGCTAACTCCAGAAGTTCCCTTGTGTCTGATTACCTTAGTACATTGCTGAGCAGGTAACAGTAAGCCAATGAGCTACAACCTTGCATGCCTGGCACTGAGAATCCCTGCACAACTTCAGTAAAGTGAAACATATCACTCCACCTTTTGATATTGGTCAGCTTCTAAGAATCAACCCTCCCTTTACCCCTTCTGCCCCACATCAATACAAGTTGATAAAAAGCCCTGACTATTCCCTCCTGATTCAAATGGGCAACCTCATGTGCAGAAAATCTGAGATACCACTCCCTGACCACAATAAAAACTCTTGGGAACTGTTTTGAGAGGCCTACCTTGCTCTCCCCAGAGATCTAAATTATAAAAGTAACAAACCTTGTGTTAGCCTCCCGGGGAGTGTGTACCTGTGTGTCAACACCAGTTTCACATATGAATACACTTTGGAGGAGGTCCATCTGCCCCTGCAGGTGACCTTACACACTGGATGAGCACAGGAGTGGTGGATACTAGGTTCAACAGTAACACCGCTAGAATGTGCAGCCACAGCAGGCAACAGAGGAGACCAAGCAGGTGAGGCAAGTCTTTTAAATTCCTCACAGCTGGAGCAAAATCATCATAAACCTGGCCCTGAGGTCCACAGAGAATGGGGAAATAGGGAGAGGCACTATACTAAAGTACTTAGAGCCTAAAATGTGATTGTCTTCAGTATCCAGTTAGCATAGCTAACTGTATTAGCTACAATTATTTGTGAGTTACTTGAGAAGCAGGAGGAAAAAAAACATTTTGTTTTGCATGCATGTATGTCCCAGAGTGCATTATTATGTAAATGATTGGTTGGAGGTAGGTAATAATATATCCATGTTGCAGATAAGGAAACTAAAGCTCACACAGATTTGGAGAACTTGTCCAAAACCATCAGTGATAGCTGAACCTTGTGAAATGTCTCCACAATCTGCCAGTTAAAACAAATATGCACAATTCAATGCCTGAAATTCTAACATAAAAATTAATTCTTTTAATGTTTTTCTCTTTCTATAAAGCTTTTATGCATCTTGTAGCTCAATACAGTAAAATCTTAAACCCAGGAAGAGAACTGATGTGTAAAAGAGCAGAGAACTGGATACTTGCTGAAAGAAAGATGGGCACTTGAGAACCAAGGGAGAAAGGAATGACTAAAAAGAGCTACCATGCAGATACTGGCTGGAGCATTATGAAGAGAAAAGAGGTTCAGATCTGTACCAGCATCCTTGAATTTCGCAGCTATATATGGTACTAACCTAACCAATAGTGTTGTGGGCTGAACAACTCAGGTCCCAAACTCACAGCCAAAATTTAAAAGCAGCCTTAACTTCTGCAGAACTAAAAGCGTAGGCTTGTTAGAATTATCCACCTCCCTGCTGTAATTCCACTACCAACTTACTGGGATTGGTCAGCATGGATCTGGGCTCTGTCTGCGCCCTTGGCCTACTAGTGACAGCAGAGACATGCCCTGAAGTGGACATTTGTTTTTCTTCCTTTCTTTGCTTTCTTTTTTCTTTTTTTGATTGTTTTTATTTTTATATGACTATTTACATTGTTGCTCAGGAGTTTTTATCCTTATTGCTTAGTTCTTTTCTTGTTTCAGTTTCTTCCTTTTTTCTTCCCTATTCTCTTCTTCACCAGTTTACCAAAGTTTGCATAACCTTCCTTTGTCCTCCAGCCTTGCTTCTAATCTCTTACTCTTCTTTCTATTTTCCCCAACACCTTTTAAATCATCTCCCATGAGGGTGAAATCATGATATTAAAGAGTTAACTACTTGGTACAATTTTTTGGTTTGTTTTACATTTTATTGTATCACTACAAATCTTCACACAGTTAATGGTGGCAAATTAATGATTACTACAGTTTGTCATTTTTCTAGGCTATGCTTGATGCCATCATTATTACTGATTGTACTAATTTACCTAAAGTGACACAGTTGTTCTAATAAATTGTTCTTCCTTGTACAAAAAGACTGAGATTTTCTGAGGGTCATAAATAGTACTATAGGCCAGTATTAAAGAAGCAAATGCTAAGTCAAATAGGCAACAAATTCTCATCCCCAATTAGTAAAAGAGGTAGGAACTTGCAACAGACTCAAAAGTCAAAAGCCAGCTACACTTGGAAGACAACTCTGAGAAACAGTAATTTTCTAAGAGTTCTCCATACTAGCAATAAAGCTATATACCACAAGTAATAATGCAGGAATTAAACTAAAAAAACAAATTTAAAATGTCAAGACATGAAAGCAAGATGAAACCCCAGACTTCAAGCAGGACAAAAGCAAATTAACAGGGCAGTGAGGTGGGTCCATGCAAAAGCCAACACAACTCTGTGAAGCCATAGCAGTAGAAATAACAAAGCAGATGAATGGGGCTCTTGAAAAAATCAAATTAGAACTAACTTCTCAGATAACTAAAGACATGATGATCATGATGAAAGACATTGTTTTGTATCTAGAGTAGATACATATAAAAAAAATTAGAGGATCTTAGGAAAATAATGGCAACCATGAATGCCCAATATAGGGCTGAAATAGAATCCATGAAACAAGATTCAAACAGATATTGAATGCATATGCAGCAGAATGAACCAATGTGAGCACAGAGTATTAGATCTAGAGAATAATTTTGTACTTAGCAATCATGAAAAGAATAATTTGAAAAATAGCAAGGGATGATAAAAATGAATCCAACAGATTCTTGGTGATCAAAAGAAGAATAACATAAGATTGATCAGAGTCAACAAAAATTCAGGAGAAAATGCAAAGGATTTTAAAAACCTATTCACTGAAGTAATGGCAGAAACTTCCTAAGTATAGAAAAAAAAGCTGACATACAGAACAGATAAGTAAGGCACATAGACAGCCACAATTAAAAAGTCTGTATCAAGGTTTATAATAGTCAAGATTTTAGGAATATTAAAAAGGAACAGAATATTAAAATCTGTCAGAGAAAAAAAACACAAATCACCTATAAATGAAAACCCACCAGAATCATAGCAGACTTCTTAACACAAATCCTTAAGTCAAGGAAAGTTTGGAGTGACGTGTTTCAAACCATAATTAAAAACAACTTCCAATTTAGATTAATGTACCTTGCCAAACTATCTTTCAAACCTGACGAAGAAATATGATACTTCCATGAGAAAGAACACCTGAAAAAACTTGTGAACACCAAACCAGCATTCCAAAATGTTCTGAAGGATATTCTAGATAATTAAGATGATAATCCCATGAAACCCACTAGAAGAATATGTTGGAAAGGCAAGCAATTAAACAGAAGGGAAAGAAATGGAAAATAATATGACACTGATAAATCAATATATGTCAGTTACAATTATCAACATAATTAATCTCAATTCACCTATCAAAACAAACACATGGTCAAACTGATCAAGAAACAAGATCCAACAATATGCTGCATACAAGAAACACATTCAACTCAAAAAGAAATTCACAGACTGAAAGTCAAATAATGGAAAACAATATTCCCTCTGAGAAGAACCTAGAACAAAGCTGTGAAGCTACTCTATTTGCAGACAAAATGGATTTCAGCCAAGATTAATCCAGAGAGACAACTACATTCTGGTTACAAAAACAGTCCAACAGGAAGAGATAATGATCATCCACCAAATGCCATCACATCCAACTATTTAAAAATATTAATGGATATAAAAAGTCAATGAGCATGAGTACAGTTTTAATGTACAAAGAAATATTTAAAAATTTAAAAACAAATATTAGAACACCAACCTTTTAAACAAACAGACTTAGTAAATGTCCACAGAGTATCCTACCTCACAACATCAGAACATACTTTCTTCTCAGCTGCTCATGGGATGTTTTCCAAAACAGACCATGTACTGGTTCATAGAACAACCTTATGCGAATGCAAAGGAATTAAATATATCACATGCATTTTATCAGACCACAGTGCAATGAAATTGGAAATCAGTGGCAAAAGAAACCACTAACAAGAATACACTTCTATACAAGCAATATGTCACAGATGAAATTAAAGAGGAAATTAGACATTTTTAAAATTCAAAAAAAATAATGCCAGTACAACATATTGGAACTTATGGAAGGTAAGGAAAGCAGTCCCATAAGGGGAATTTATAACAATAAATTTCCTTATCAGAAAAACAGCTAGCTCAAATAAACAACCTAATGTTCAATATCAAACTTCTAGAAAAAGAAAAGCAAACCTAGCCTAAAACTTAGATAAGGGAGGAAATTATAGTGCTTGCTTCAGTGACATATATACTAAAAATTTGATATTATAAAGATCAGAGCATAAACTGATGCAACTGAGACCAAGAAAAAATACGAAGAATCACTGAATTGAAGAGTTGCCTCTTTGAAAAATTAATTAAATTTACAAACCTTTATTCAATCTTATATAAAAAAGAAGATACTAAAATCCATGCTATTAAGAATGATACAGGGAAAATCACAAGAGGTCTTGCAGAAATCCCAAAGATCATTAATACTTACTATGAAAATCTGTATTCTAATAAAATGGTAAAAAAAGAAATGGACAGATTTCTAGATACATATTAATTACCAAAGATGAAACAGGAAGATATAAAAATTTAAATAATCCGATAATAGTCAATGAGATTTAAGATATAATTCAAAACCTACAAGCAAATAAAAAACAAAATTCTGAAAGATTTACTGCTAAATTCTGTCTAATAAGTGGAGTAAAAGACATTTACAATGCAAACTACCATATTCTGAAAAAAAGAGATTGTGAATAGAATATAGGAAAAACCAATATAATGAACACGGCCATACTTCCAAAATTGTTACACAGATTTAATAGAATCTCAATCAAAATACTAACTGCATATCTCAAGGAATTAGAGAAAACAATAATAAGGTTTTTTTTTTTCAACCATAAGAAACCTAGAATAGCAAAGGCAATTCTGGGCAACAAAGGTAAGGCAGGGGACATAATTGCTGTCTTGAAATTATACTATAAAGCTACTATGATAAAAACAGTATGGTACTGAGAAACAGACCTAACAATGGATTAGAAGATGCAGAAAAAGCTCCAAACATACTCAGTCACCTCATCTTTGACAAAGGAGCCAAATACCTTCACTACAAGAATGATAACCTCTTTAATAAATGGTGTTAGGAAAACTGGCTTTCTACATGCCAAAGTCTAAAACTAGATTCATCTCTCACCATGTACTAAACTAAAATTCAAATAGATCAAAAATCTAAATATTAAAAGAGAGCCATTAAATATGAAGGAAGATGAAATAGATAGCACTCTTAAAGACACTGGTATAAGCAAAACTTTATGAATCAAACAGTGATCACACAGGAAATATCACAACAACTTGGATCTCATCTTTTAAAAATACTTTTGAACAACAAAAGAAACACCCAGACAGGAAAAAAATTGTTTCCTGTTACTTAGACAAAGGACTATTGCATAGAATATGTCAAAAAAAATCAATAAAACAAAGCTGAGAAATGGAAAGAAAATGTTCAAATGGGAAAGGTAACAAAGGAGGTTTGGAGGAGGCAGGGAAGAAAAGAAAAAGGAAAAAAGAGAATAGAATGGAAACCTTATTTTGAATTGGAAAAAATTCTCTTTTTTTTGTAAATAAGAATGGAAAGAAGGGTGGGAAAGAGTGGAGAGGTTGGAGAAAAAAGAAAAATCAGTATATATTATGTACAAGTATTCCCTATTGTGAATGTGATCATTATGTATGTCAAAAATGTACCAATAAAAGCAATTTTTTTTAAAAAAAGAAAAACAATGTGTGGGTCACAATGAAAGAGGTTCTGAGAGAGAAGTGTGTAGCTATGAGTGCCCACGTTAGAAAAATAGAATCATAAATAACTTAAATCATGCATTTCAAGTCCCAAGAAAGTAAAAAACAAGCCAAATACAAAACCAGTGGAAGAAAAAATACAATCAAGTTTAGAGTGATTAATAAAAATTTAAAATAAAGTACAATTAAAAAATCAGCAAATAAAAAGTTGGCTTGTTGAAAAGATAAACAAGACTGATAAACCCTTAACCACTTTACTGAAAGAATGAGAAGGCTCTAAATAATAAAATCAGTAATGAAAAATGTAAAATTACAACAGACAACACTGAGATCCAGAAGACAATCTGAAAATGTTGTCAAATTTTATATTCCAATCAATATAAGAATCTGGAAAAAATCAATTCCTAGACACATATTACCTAGCTGAATTGAACAAAAAGATACAAAATTTAAATAGATCAATACAAGCAATGAGATTGAAAATGGCAAGATGAAGGAGCAAAAGGCAATTTCTAGTCTCCAGCCCAAACAGAACAAATCCAGAAGACATGGACATCAAATAAAGTGGAGGTCACCCAGCTGAAATTTCTGGGCTGATGGCAACTGAAGTAAAGAAACTATGAGGCTGTAAAAGAAATCAGATCAGAAATAATATCTCAAGTAAAAGAATAAATGACAAACATAATAAAAGGGTTGCTGAGTATCTGAAGAAGACATAAAAAAAAACAGGAGCATAGGAAAATGAGAGAAACCTTTAATAAACAATATAGAAAACAACTGGAATGCATGCAACACGCTCAAAGAGATATCCAGTAAATTAAAACCTCCAATGAAAGCTGGCAAACCTGCTTGAAAGAAACTGAAGATAAACTTTCAGACCTTGAAGACAGGATGGCAGCTAGAGATTGCAAAAGGAAAGATCTCTTAAAAATAACAAGGAACCAGGAAATAATAATTAAATGGCTGCAAGACGATGCAAAGAGAAATAATTTAAGAATGATAGGCATCAATGAAAAAGTAGGAGTAAACACAAGTGACATCAAGAGACTATTTACAAAAGTAGTAGCAGAGAACTTCCCAAGCATGAGAAAAGGACCTGACATTTAGATAATTGAGGCATGTAGAATCCCAAGTGCCATAACCAAAATAAATCTACACCCAGACATATAATAAGATCCCAGAACTTCAGCACAAGAACATAATATTAAAGGCTGTTAGAGAACATAAACAGATCACCTATAAAGGAAAACCCATTAGAATCACAACAGAATTCTCAACACAAACTATCAAGTTAAGAAAAGCTTGGAGTGAAATATTTCAAATTCTGAAAGAAAACAACTTCCAACCCAGACTGATGTTCCCTGAAAAACTATCTTTCAAAATTAATAGAGACATAAGATATTTTCATGACAAAGAGCAACGGAAGGAATTCATGACCACCAAACCAACCCTACAGGGAGTACTGAGGGATACACTAGAGAGAGATAAAAATGACTTATGCCCCAGGAACAGTAGCGGAGTGGGATCACTGAGTGGGGCAGATAACTGAATGTAGGAGAAAAGTAGAGAGCCAATGGCAGGAAAAAAGTATGGCAGAGATGAACCAGTACCTGTTGACCATAACCATTAACATAGATGGCCTAAATTCACCAATAAAAAGAAACATTGTCAGAGTGGATCAAGACATAAGATCCATCAATATATGGTATCCAAGAAGAACATTACTTCAAAAGGAAATTCCTAGATTGAAAGTTAAAGGAGAGCAAACAATACTCCATGTGACAGGCAACTGGAAAACAGCAGGAGTAGCTTGTCCATCAACTGCAGAATGGATCAGAAAGAAACACCATTTTTAAACAATGGAAAGTTATTCAGCTGTAAAGAAGGTTAATCATGAGGCTCTTGTAGGTAAATGGATGCAACTTGTTATCATGCTCTTTTGTGAAGTGGTTTGGACTCACATAGGTGAAGGTCGGGTTGTCTGCTAGTATGGAAAACTGAAAGAGTTAGTGGGATCCGAAATGTATATTGTAAAAGTGAAAGGAGAGGAAATGTCTAAAAAGGGAAAGTGGTAGCCATTTTTAATTCCTTATTATTTTGCTTTAAAGTCCTGTATCATTTTCATTGTTGTTTTTATTGGTTTTATTCTGTTCAGTTTGATTATATTAGGTCTAATGGTATAGGCAGCTACTTTGAAGATAACAAGATATATTATGTATGGTAGCCATTGTTGATATCCTATTATCTTGTTTTGAATTTCTGTATCACTTTCACTGTTTACTTTTGAATGGCTTTATTTTGTTTTGTTTTATTCTCTTAAAAATAATTTTTAAAGTAAAAAATAAATCTCATAAAAATAAAAAAACAATGAATGCTGGCAATGATACAAGAAAAAGAACTCTTCTATATTGTTGGTGGAACTGTAAACTACTATAAGCACTATGGAAATAAAAATTGAGATTCCTCAAAAGACCACCATTTGCACAGATATACTACCCTTGGGCATATTCCAGAAAGAATTAGGACTATATGCTGTAGGAATAAATGCACATTCAGACACTGAAATCAGTGCAGTTCACAATAGCTAAGCTGTAGAAATGGACTAAATATTTGCTAATGGATAAATGAATAAGAAAAATGTAGCAACTATTACTCAGCTATAAATAAGAATGAAATTATGTCATTTTAATGAAAATGGATAGAACTAAAAATCACCATGCTAGATACAACTAGTCAGACTCAGAAAGCTAAATATCGTGTTTTCTCTTATATGGGAAACCTAAACAATACTTAAATAAATAATTAAGATAAAGAAGAGAGGACAGGAAACCAAGAAGTAGACTTTTGGACAGAAGAAACCTACAAGTAGTAGTGGGAAGAACGGTATGGGGAGCAAAGGCACTGAAACTGAGTAAGACACATTAAATGCATGTACCAACATTCCACAGTGAATCTCCATCATGTAATATTAACATGCATTCATTCATAAAATATAATTTAAAAGTCTAAACTCTTTTACCATTCCCCTTTTCTTCCACATCATTTTCTGCACACATAACCAGAATAGAAAGAAGATAAACACCAAAACTAAAATTTTAGACATTACTTTGGTCAATATTTTCATGTCAGAAGGAAGTCACTTTTTATTCTGTCTTTCATGAAATGGTACTCCACTTTTTTAACAAGTTGTTTATGAACCTACTGATCCTTCTACTTTACGAACAATGTTCACCAAAGCAATTTTCGGCCTTCCTTGCAAATTCTCAAGGTAGAAAAGTGACAATATACCAAAGAACTTGTAGTTTCTAGGGCTTCCAGAAAAACTGTATCTTTTTCTTTTCTAAATCCAAACTCATTCTTATCAAATACATGGCCACTGTTTCCAGTACGTAGAATATAAAACTGATAAATGCTTATTGAATGAAATATCTAAATCAACGCTTCCTAAACCACATTAAACATCAAGGGAATGACATCTTAGAATATTACAGAAAACAAAATGTCCATCAAATATTTAGTGTTTTTGATTGACTTTTTTTTTTTTTTTGTACCAGGGATTGAACTCATGACCTCATGTTTGCCAGACAAGCACTTAACCCACTGAGCTAAATCCCGGACTGACTTCTTTTTTTTAACTCTGGCAAAAAGTTTGGATCTTTTGGTTCATAAGAAAATGTTCTCCACCTATAAGATCAATAAAAAGTTAATTTTCCCATTTTTTTTGTAGGAATGTAAATTGCTTCCCTCTCTTTCCCTCAAAAGGTAGCTTCCATCAGATTTAAATTCAATCCCATCGTGAATGTCTCTTTAAAGTAACCAAGTGTCATAGAGTTTACACACTGTCTAGGATACATTTTTTTTGATCACCAGAATTCACTCTGTGTTTTGTAGATCCCAAAAGTTCCCTTTTATCCAGTCAAGGAGAATGGCTCCACTGTGTATTTATCAACTAAAACAACAAAAAGCAAGAGCTCCCGGTGAAAAGAACACAACATCATAACTTTTCTGGCAAGAGCTATTCTAGAGATTCATTTTTTTGTTTTCACTATGCAGCAGATATGGTGGAACCAAACATCTGCAGAGCTAGGATTTGTTCTCATGTGCCGTGTAACTAACATTTATGAGCGTCTTCTAGAGATAGGTCACTGTTGAAACACTAAAAGAAGATGGAAGACTATATTAACCATGTCTATAGTCCTAAGAGAGCTCACAGTGCAAAAAGAAGATCTGTTCAAAGTGCTGTGGTACCCCACCCCCCTTCAAAACACAAGCAAGTAATTTTTGTGGAGATAACTCTCATAGGAGACATCACACTGAACTCCTACAGGAAAAGCCTGCCAAGTGGGAAGGAAAGAAATGGGAAAGAACATTCCAGGAACAGCAAACAGTCTGCTATAAACGGGTACTGAATGACCAAGACTGAAAACACAAATCCAGGAATGAGTCTGTCTTAGATGCATTTCTCTCACTGATGACACACAATACCTCATACCCAAAGTTGAAGGGGAAAAGATTTCTTTATCTTACATTTTGTAGAGGTTTTAGTGCATAATTTCCTGGTTCCAAGGCAAGGTGATATAACAGAGGAGAATAGTTCATGATAGACAGAATGCACCAAAACAAAGGAAAGAGGGAAAAGACAAGCCTCTTTCTGTCCCTTATATTGTAAGTGGGCTACTTACACTATGGCAGGTATAGCACTCACACACTTAATTCCAGCACTGGACCATAAATCAATCACAAACTCTAGACTCAGACACCTCTGAAAAGCCACCCTCTCCCCACTGTGAGTGCAGGAGGCTTGGGGAGACATCTTATCTAGATACAAACCATAACAGAACCATTTCACTCTGTAGATGGGAAAATGAATGTCAAGATATTAGTCTGAACAAGAAGACTGGATAAGGAATTGAAAAAAGATTTTGATTTATTGCAAACAATGTTCCCATTCTGACTGGAAAGAGAGAAAAAGAGAGACAGAAGGACAGAGAGAGAGAGAGAGACAGAGAGAGAGGAGAGAGGGAGAGGAGAGAGGGAGACAGAGAGAAATACAGCCTTCTAACAGCCTTATAATCAGCCTTATAACAGATAAAAATATCACCATGGCTCTTTCATGGTTGAACCTAGAGGACATTATGGTAAGTGAAATAAAACAGTAACAGGTAGACAAAAGTGCATGCATCAATTTACATGAGGTATCTCAAACAGTTGAACTTATGGAAGCAGAGAACAGAGAACAGAATGATATGGCAGGGGCAAAGGGAAAGCAGAAATGAATGAGGGATCATTGATTAAAGATGTAAAGTTTCAGTGATACCAGATGAATAGGGAAAATTGAGAGAGGTTCCAGAGATTTGTTGTGCCACATAGCACCTCCAGGATGCCATGCAACATGGGATTGTGTACTTTAAAATATATTAGGAGAATAGACCTCATGAGCTTAGCAAAAAACATAGACACACACAAGGGCATAAAGACATTTTTGGAGGTACTTCAATTGTATCGGTATCATGAAAGCATATATCCAAACTAATGAAAATGTATACATTAAGCATGTACAATTTTTTGTACCTTAAATATATCTCAATACAGCATTTTTTTTAAAAGTTGAGTTTCCCCCCATCTTTCAAAGCATTTCTTCTATGGAATTTCAATGGGAATGATGGGAAGTGATACAGTAGTTGCAAATCAACTTTTCTCAAATGTAAGGTATCTACTCAGGCAGTAAACTGAATCACATTAACAAAATATTCTCTTTTGGTGTATAAGCATGAAAGTATTCAACTATCATTACTTAATTCATTACCCACGTTCAATTGTTGAGAGAGGGAATTAAGTCTGACTGTATATAAATAAATTATGCAGCAGAGCCCACCCTGATAAAAATTATTTGTCAAAGGAATTCTCCCAAGGCAGTTAAACAAAAATCAAGTGGCTTCACTACTGTGTGCACAGGGTCAGATGCAAAGAGTACCCTTCATCTTTCATTACAAATGGCAGTAAATCAGTTCTCAAGAAGACAGAAAGCAAAAAACAAGCAGATCTCCAAGTGTAAGCAACGCAAAAGATGTTTAATGCAGCCAGGTCATATATAATGCTGGTATCAAGTTGAATGTGACTGTATATTTACACCAGGAAATCCAGAAAACTTCAGACGGGGCCTTAATGAGTAAAATCTAGAGGGACAACTTTGGTCTGATTCCTTCTTGCTATTTTCTTATTCCTCTTCTAGAATGGGAATGTGTACCCTTTTCCACCTTTTTATGTTAGAAGCATAAACTTGTTTATTATTATTTTTGGAGGGGTTCATAGGTTAGTACATCCCTGGAGTCTCAAAGGAGACTCTGGACTTGGACTTCTGAGTAATACAGGAACTGTTAAATCTACAGTATGGGGACATTTTGAGGCAGATTGCATGCACTTTTCATTGCAAGATAGGTTTGAGACTTTGGGGTCATGGTCAGACTGTTTGGATCTCAAATTTTCCCAAAAGGTTTTTGTGTTAATGGTTTGGCTTTCAGCTGGTGACACTATTGGGATGTGAGGAAGTGGTGGAGAATTCAGGAGGTGTGGTCTATTTGGAAGAGGTGACTAATAGAGGCATGTCTTTTAAGGTATTTGTCTGTTTCCCTCTTTCTCTCCCCTCCTCCTCCTCCTCCTCTTTCTTCTTTTTTCCCTCTCCTTTCCTCTTCCCTGTCTCCTCCTCCTTCTCCTCCTCCTCCTTCTTCCTCTCCTCCTCTCTTTTTCCTTCTCTCCACCTCCCACTTCTCTTTCTTCCTGGATATCATCAAGTGAGCATCTTTCCTCCTACCTCACCACAGGCCTAATTGTAATGTATTCAGCTGACCATGAACAGAACCCTCTAAAACCATGAGATAAACAAATATTTCCTCTTTTGTTTTCCTTAGATAATTTTTCTCACTGCAACAGAAAGCTCACTAACATAATGTACTCCTATCTTCCTCATTGCCCAAGTTTCCTGGCACCCCATTCACCTTTCATAACACCTGTAGAATTAGAGAATTGAGAAATTATTATGTGGTTTAGAGACAAAGAGACCTAAACTCAAACACTAATCTCAAATCTATTCCTTGCTACTGTGTGGACTTAGTAAGGAATGCAACTTTTATGAGCCTTAATATTCTCAAAAGTAAATAGGTTTGATAAGCCTTTATAGAGAGTGAGAGTTTCCTCTAAGGATATAATAAAAGATACCAGCACAGTGGTCAAAATCTGTGGTCTGTATGCTCTCATGGTTCCTCTTGCCTAAGAAATAATTTCCATGTTCAGCTCCTTAGAAAATAGTATTCCTGTATGACGTTAGTGTTTTGGTGGAGGTGTGGGTACATTGGCAGTGATTTGGAAACGCTGGATTAGATAAGGTTAAACAGATTATTCTTTATTTCAGGAATTCTCAGGGCCCAGATAGTTTAGGGTATAATGTGATTCTGTCTAAAAGGAAAATATATAATATATGATTGGCCAAAAAATCATTGTTTCAGAGACCACGCTTCAGGATCAAACTTATGTAAAAGACCCTGTAAGAAATGTTAATCTACAGAAGCGTAGTCCCCCATGGTCCAGACAGCCTACTTTTCATCACTTCTTCACTTTTTAGCCCTACTTATCATACCAGGAGTAAAGCAATTCTGCCAAACCTGTGTCTTCCCTCCTTCCTCTCTCTCTCCTTGCCTTATTCATTCATGTTTTCTCTATCTCTTGAAGTTCTACTTATTGAACTTCCAAGCTACATGGTATTGTATTTCAAATCAGGACAAACCGATGATATTTCCATTATAGCACACACTTAAATTAGCTTGAAATTCTATATAGATCTTACAAACTTCCTTCTTGACTGCTTTATATACCACAAATCCAACCATAGTACCCAACCTCAAACTGAAAAAAGATTTTGTAAACAAAAGGATGACAAGAAATTATTATCAAGAATAAATAATATTACTTTCGATCTTGTCTTAATAAATTGAGACCGCTAAAAAAAGTATCATACACTGGGTGGTGTTGTTTACAACAAAAATTTAATTCTCCTACTTTTAGAGATCAAGGTGCTAGCAGATCCAGTGTCTGATGAGGACACACATCCTGGCTGGAAGTGGTACCTTCTTGCTGTATCTTCCATGGCAGAAATGGCAAGGGAGATCTGAAGGAGCTCTTCTATAAGGGTGCTGATCTCATGACTTAACTGAGCTCTCATGACTTAGTCAGCTCTCAGGGCTTGTATCTCCTAGTTCTATCACACTGGGAGTTAAGTTTCAACATTTGAATTTGGGGAAATACAAGCATCCTTTCCATAAAAAACTTTTTCACTGATTTTTAATCTTATAGCTCGTTATGTAACTTTGTAATCATCTTCAATCCTTACTGAAAAGTGACAGGGAATAAATCAACGCCTATCAAATAATCTGACACTCATGAAACACTTCTGACATTATGAGAGGATGGAGCTTTGCCAGACTCAGGTCCTTTTCCTCAAAGCAGTGGAGCTAGGGCTAGGAGTGGGTCTTCACATCTTATCCCAAAGCCTGCTCATCGCACATAGCACAATGTGCTCCCTCACCCAAATATTAGCCACTTCCTTGGATGTTGGATGTCTTCCTTTTTAAAGCAATAGCTACTCAAAGTGAGTAGATTCTGAAGGCTCAGATGGCTAGTAAATAAAATACAAAAAATATATTCTATGAAGAATACAAAGGAAAAAGATTTCAGAGCAATTGGCATGACATACCCCTAATGAGTCCAGTGCAAAACAAAAGCCATACCTAGAATCTCTCTGCAACTTAGAGTTCATTATAAAAATAATGTTAATCTGACAGAGGCAACTTTAAGAGGTAAACAATAATATCAGTATCAGTGTTATTCCAATATCAGCAGCAGTAAAAGTCTCATTTATTGAGTACCTATTATGTGCTGAGCAGTTTACATAAGTTAGTTTAATTCTCATGATAATGGTACAATACTACTACTATCGAGATGGGGAAGTTGGGGCTAAATGTGGCAAAGCAATTTGCTCAAGGTCTTCATTAATAAATTATGTCATACAGATTCACCCCCAAATCTGATTGGTGCCATATTTCATCCTTGTCTCATCTTGCAACATGTTTCCATCTGTTTGAAATGTTCAGTATTATAACTCACATATTGTACAGTTCATCACACACTGACACTTATTCAACATCTACTAGGAGGGTTGTTCTAGGCAATAAGGTTGTTGAATATGAGAGTCTTGGCCCTCAGGTCTGCACAATTAAGAAGGTAAGGTGAGACTACCACACGTGAGTATACAGGCTGTACCCTAGCACCTTCATTAATCATCACCAACACAGACATTAAGCAAATTATCTCACATGAAGGTAGGCTGCAAAATAGTCTTAAGAAAGACAAACCATAAACAATGAATTATCTCATCATAAGTGCTCTGGCATATTTAATGTGCCATAAACCATGTACACCCCAAAGAAGAGACTAAAAGTTGGAGGCAGTGAAGAGTGTGAATTGGGATCTACTTACAGGAAGGAGACTATACTTCCCACTCCATGTGCTTTCATGGTTCTCGGTTCATCAAGAGTCTGTGACCACTGTAGAAAGTTCACTCAGGACTCTTTCAATAAAGCTCTGTACATTTGAATCCACACAGATAATCACCTATTTGACAAAGATGCACAGCAAAAAAGAACTGTGTAACTGGAATCATCAGGGGCAGGAAAAATTGAGCCATTTATTAGAAATATGGTATGCTTTCTATCCTAACTTTTCTGGAAAAACTTCAAAAGGAGAACAAAGTCATAAAGAAATCCTCCTCCTCCTACTACTACTACTGCTACTCCTCCTCCATCAGCATAAAGTCTCCTCCTGTCTTCTTAAGAGATGCTTTTTAAAATATTTAATTCCAGCATACCCACTCTCTCACAAAGAGGAGTGAGAATGAAAGAGGGGAAGGATTTGGTTCATGTGAGCAAAGGAGAACTAGACAATTTACCATTTGTTTATTCATTCAAGAGAGAGAACACACAAATCGTTTTTAAGATTCAAAAGTTAAAAGGAGCATTATAGTTACTGTCCTTCCCACTTTTGAGCCTCACCCCCTAATTTCTGTCTTCAAATGTACTTCTTGTTATCTCGAGTGTCCTTCTAGAGAAACAATATGCACATACATAACATATTGAGCTATTCAGATAGATATACACTGAGTTTAACACTACTTTCTTATTCTGCATCTTATTGTATATCATGTTTCTCAAAAAGATGTTTTATATTCCACATCTTTAATGAGTTTGAAACTTAACAATATATCTTTGCAGTTTTTACTTACCAATACAAAATGAACTGTCTTTTTTCCCATGTCTGTATCATATCCCATTATATAAGCTTTTTCATATAATTTACTATTACAAACAAAATTTCAGTGAATACTGTATTTTACACTCTGTGTGTGGGGGTGTGTGTGGATGTGTATGTGTGCACATGCACGTGTTTTCTCCTCTAGTTTATTTTATTCTATACTTCTTTATTTCTATTATTTTCCTATATATTGTTGTTATTTATGTCTTTTTATTTGTTCTGCTTAGGATTAATGGGGTTCACAATAACTGGGTTCATGATTTAGAAATTCTTGAAAATTTTTACCTGTTTCTTTCTTTATAATTGGCCCCTTTTCATTATACTTCCCTCCTTCCAGAACTCCAATTAACTGTGCTATATCTTATGAAACTACTGTGCATGTCTCTTATCATCTCCTTTACAGTGGCCCCTAAGACTCTGAATTGTTGAGTAGAAGATCTCTAGGTTGAAGTAGAAAGCTTATATAGTCTTCAGTTAATTTCTCCTACTACTCTCCCATAGATCTAAAAACAGACTAGATAACTAGCTTTAGATGAAGAAATAATAAACTGAAAACACAACATAAGCAATCTTCTAGAACACACCAAAGAAAGAGAGAAACCAGAATTAGTTAAAAGATAATGCACAAAACTGGGCATGATGGTGCATGCCTGTAATTCCAGCACTCAGGAGACTGAGGCAGGAGGATCATTTTGAGTTTCAGGCCAGTCTGTGTGACATAGTGAGTTCAAGACCAGGCTGAACTACATAGTGAGAACCTGTCTCAAAAAGTTTTTTAAAAAAGTGTATTCAGAAAGCAAAAAAATCTGGTATGTGCCCTGTAAGAGTTCTCTAGCAAAAGAATAGAATAAGGGGAGAGTAATATATGAAAATATAATGGATAATTATTGTTTAAATCCAATGAAAAACATGACTCACCATACCTTAGAAGTGAAAAACTAAATTATATCTTTAGATACAGTGTGTTAAAACTTCAATATATCAAGTGAAATAGAAACCCAATAAAGGAGACAGAGGAAAAATTATATACAATAAAAGCAGATGGGCAGCCAGCATGGGCAGAGAGAACCAGCAGATCTGCCTCCACCTGCCAATTGCCAACATCAGAAAACTTGCTTTCTTTGGGCAGCCAGCAGGAGCAAAGACACACAGCCAGGTAAGTCCTGTGAACCTGTAGATGACCATCAGAGGCCCTTGCTTCCTTCGGGCACCTATCACCCACTAGGAAAATCAGACAAACATACCCCTGTGTGCCTGCCACCATCAGGGGAGTCCCAGTGTAGACATGCATGTTGAGCAAAGCAGCCCCACTACTACACATTCCTGGCCATTGGGGGACACCCTAGTATACCTGCACAGGTCTGGAGAAGACTTTCCTATGCCCTGCTACCTCCCTGTATATCTGGAGTTAGAGGAACCCTGGTGCTTGTCCCATTCCCCTACACCACAGAGGGGCAGCCAATGTGGGAAGTGCCTGGGACCCCACAACCAGCTTGTTGGGAGGAACCCAGAAGAATGTCAAGCAGAAGGAGAAAAAGACAATCTCTGACCTCGAGCTTACACAGAACAAGTCTGGAAGATACAGTCATGGAAGAAAATGAAAGTTACACACCTGAAATCTCCCAGATGATAGCAATTAAAGTAAAGAAACAATTTTATGATACTGTAAAAGTAAACAAATCAGAAATAATGTCTCAAGTAAAAGAAGAAATCACAAACATAATGAAATAATTGCTCAGCATATCTAAAGAAGACATAGATTAAAAAAGAGGAGCACAGGAAAATAAGGGAAACCTTGAATGAACAATATAGAAAGAAATTACAATGCATGAAACAGATTCAAAGAGCTATACAGGAAATTAAAAATTCCATTGAAAGCTGGCAAAACTGCTTGAAAGAGATTGAAGGTAGATTTTCAAACATTGAAGAAAGGATTACAGCTAGTAATCATTAAAGGAAAGACCACTTAAAAATAAAAGAAGAGGAGGAGGCTGGGAAGATGGAGAATCAATAAGCAGCAAAGTAAAGAGCCTCTCTCAGAGAAACAGCTCAGATGCTGGAATAAAACATTCCAAAGAAGAGAAGATGGAAGGAGATGGATCCTCTTGAACCAGGAAGAAACTAAAGGGGAAAAAAAAAAACAAAAAAACGTGGACAAAGGCTTTAGACAGATGCACTCTCACTGGAGCCATTCCCATTGTGTATGAAACGCCACTGCTGGAATCCAAAGACACACAGTCATGCTGAAATTGGGGGCTGGTGAACCCAAAAGCCTCAGAGGGAGGACACACTGTTGTGAAGACTCCCAGTGGCTGACCAGCTCAGAAGGGAGGAGCCAGCCTGCCCCGCCCCTGCTTGTACTCCTGAGGTCACCAGCAGATTGGGGAGGTCAGCAAACCCTAGCCAGCATTCTTCAGAGTAATTATAACCAATACAGAAGTGCTGGGGATCCCACTATCTACTTGTCTGGAAGAAACATGACAAGAGGAAGAAACAAAAGGAAGTCTCCAGCCTCCAACCCAAACAGTACTGGCCCAGGAGAGGTAAACACAGAAGAGATCAGGGGTTGCACACCTGCAATACCTGAAAAAGCATTATCTGACTTAAAGAATTATTTTTGTGACATTATAAAAGAACTCAAAACAGAAATACTAATACAAGTAAAGCAAGATATAAGAAAAATAATAAAAGAAATGCTAAGACCTCTCAAGAAGACACAGATGGAAGAATGGAGGAGCATAGAAAAAGGAGAGAAACCTTCAATGAAGAATATAAAAAATATAGAATACATGAAACAGATTCAAAGAGATTACCAGGAAATTAAAAACTCCATTGAAAGCTGGCAAATCTGCTTGAAAGAAACTAAACAATCTATCAAACCTTGAAGACAGGTTTACAATGTGTGATCACAAAAGGAAAGATCTCTTAAAAATAACAAGGAACCAGGAGATAACAGTACAAAGGCTAGAAGATGACAAAAGGATCTATAACTTGAGAATAAAAAATGTGAGTGAAGAAACAGGGGTAAACATAAAGGAAATACAAAGGCTATTTACAGAAATAATTAAAGAAAACTTCCCAAGCATAGGCAAAGGAAATTATATTCAGATATATGAGACATACAGAACTCCAGCCAGCTATACTCAAAATAGATCTACACCCAGACATAATAATCAAGATACCAGAAATTCAACACAAGAACAGAATATTAAAAGCTGTCAGAGAAAAGAAACAGATTACCTATCAAGGAAAACACATTAGAATCATGACAAATTTCTCAACACAAACCATCAAATCAAAAAGAACTTGAAGCAAAGTATTCCAAGCCCTGAAAGAAAATAACTTCCAACCCAGATTGATGTACCCTGCAAAACTATCTCTCAAAATTAATGGAGAAACAAGATGCTTCCATGACAAAGAGGAACTGGGGAAGTTCGTGACCACCAATCCTACAACCCTACAAAAAGTACTAAACGTCATTCTAGAGAGAGAGAGAAAAAACATGGTTTCAAGAACAGCAACAGAGAGGACTCACTGAATGGGGCAGACAGTGGAATGAAGGGGAAAAGTAGACAACCAGTGGCAGAAAAATAGCATGACTGAGATGAGGCAGAGAAGGTTGGCCATATTGCTAACATGAATGGCTTCTATACACTAATAAAAAGAAACACAGGCAGAGTGGATCAGGAGATAGGCTTTATATAAGAAATATATTTAATCTGAAAGAAGGTTATTTAGACAATTCCTCCCCTTTTACTTTCCCAGGGTACATTGCTCATTTTGTGTCCTACTAACTCCTTTAGTTTTTAGATTAGGGTACGATGTACCCTGGGAAAGTAAAAGGGGAGGAATTGTGTAAATAAGGAAGGCAGAGGACATTGTTAATCTTGTATCATAATTTGAAACCCATATTGCTTTCATTGCTCTGCTTAATTTGGTTATTCTGTTTCAGGTTGTGTACTTGTCCAAGATTTGAGGGCATAGACAGCTATTCCAAAGATAGAAGGATATACTGCAGTAACCATTTTTAACTTCCTATTGACTTAATCTGAAACCATGTATTGCTTTCACTGCCTTGTTTTGAATTACTTTATTTGAATCTGTTTTGTTTGATCACTGATTTTATTTGAATCTCTTACGTTTCATAGTGTCAAGTCTGAGAGTATAGGTAACTACTCTGAAGACAATAAATTCACTATGATACCCATTCTGGTTTGACTATTACCCTCTTTTGAAGTCCTACAATGTCTCTAATGTTTTGTTTTTATTGATTATGTTCCATCTGCTATGTTCAATTTTATTTTGCCTGATGATATGGGCAATTCTATAGAAGATAACAAGAGACATCATGGAAACCATTGTATATCACCTTGTATTGTGATTTTAAATCATGTACTATGTCCATCCTTTTGTTTTGAATGACCCCATTTTTTTCTCATTTGGTTTTATTCTTTTCAAAATTAAAAAAAGCAAGCAAGATGATGCAAAGAGGCACAGTTTAAGAGTGATAGGTAACAGTGAAAAAGCAGGGGTCAACACAAGTGAAATTAAAAGCCTATTTACAGAAGTAATAGCAGAAAACTTTCCAAACATGTGAAAAGGATCTGACATATAGGTAAGTGAAGCATATAGGACTCCAGCTATCCATAACTAAAGTAAATCTACTCCCAGAAATATAATAATCAAGATCTGAGAAATTCAGCCCAAGAAAGGAATATTAAACCTGTTAGAGAAAAAAAACAAATCAACTATAAAGGAAAACCAATCAAAATCACAGCAGACTTGTCAACATAAGCCATCAAGTCAAGAAGAGTTTGGAGTAACATGTTTCAAATTCTGAAAGAGAACAACCTCCGACCCAGATTGATCTACCCTGCAAAACTATCTTTCAAAATGGATGGAAAAATAAGATACAAAGAAAAATGGAAGGAATTCATGACCACCAAACAAACCCTACAGAGAGTACTAATGGATATTCTAGAGAGAAATAAAAAAGACCAATAATTCCAGGAATAGCCACAGAGGAGGACTACCAAACAGGACAGGCAATTGAATGAAGGGGAAAAGTGGAAAGCCAACAGAATGAGGATAGCATGGCAGAGACAAGCCAATGTATTCTGGTTGTAACCATTAATGTTGATGGCCTCAATTCAGTAATAAAAAGAAATACAAGGAAAGTGGCTCAAGAAACAAGATCCATCAATATACTGTATACAAGAAACACATTTAACGCAGAAATTCATAGACCGAAAATCGAAGGAGAGAAAATAATTGTTCCATTTGACAGGAGACCAGGAAAAAAGCAAGGGTAACCTGCCAATCAATCACAGAATGGTTAAGAAAGATACAGTATTTTCATACAATGGAAAGCTACACAGCTATGAAATAGAATAATCATGAGGCTTTTGTAGGTAAATGGATGCAACCAGAGATCATGTTTATGGGCAGAATAGTTGAACTCATATGGGTGAATCCTAGCATAAAAAACAAAACAAGTTAATAGGATCCAAAAAGCACAAGAGATATTATAAAAGTATTAGGGTAGCAAACACCTGGGAAGAGAAGATGGTAACTACTGTTAATTTCATATTGTCTTGTTTTGAACTCTTGTATTGTTTTCACAATTTTGTTAGGTTTGGCTTTGTTCTGTCTTGTTAGATTTTACTGTGTCTGATGGTATGGGCAGCTGTTTTGAACATAATGGGATGAATTATGGTAATGTTTTATTTCCTATTATCTTGTTTGAAGTCCTATAATATATTCATTCATTTGTTTAATTGGTTTTATTCTGTTTGATTTTGTTTGATTTTATTATGCATGACAGTATGAACAGCTATTCTGAAGAAAATGAGACATTATGGTAGCCATTGCTTATTTCTTATCATCTTATTTTGAAGTCCTATAGTGGTTTTATTCTTTTGTTTTGATTGATTTTATTCTGTTTTTTTTATTTGATTTTATTTTGTGTGATATTATGGACAGCTGTTTTGAAGAAAATAAGACATTATAGTAACCATTGTTCATTTCCTGTTACCTGGTTTTGAAGTCCTGTAATGCTTTCATTCTTTTGATTGGTTTTATACTATGTTGTTATGTTAGATATTATTGCATGTGAAGGTACAAATATTTTGAAGAAAACGAGACATTATGGTAGCTATTGTTGATATCCTCTTGTCTTGTTTTGAAGTCCTGTGTTGCTCGCATTGTTCTGATTTGCTTTGCTCTGTTTTGTTTTGCTTTGTTTTGTTTTATTCCATTCAAAATTAAAAAATAAAGGAATAAAAATTACATTGGCATTTTCAAATGAAATGGAGCTGTTATGTCATAAATAATTTTCAGAATCAGATTTTTCAAAAGTACTTCTGACTTAGGAAGATAACGATATGATTACAAAATACGAAATTTATTAATTTCCTTCACAAAATAAAAAGTTCAAAGTCAAAATTGAAATTTTATGCCAATGTAATGCCAAGCTGACTAGAAATGATGCAGAGACCCACACCAGCTACTGAATCAGAATATATATTTTATTAAAGTTCAGGTGACCTCCATGAATAAGGAAATTGGGGAACTGCTCTATCCAAAAGCAAGCATTGACCATGTTCTTTTTATTTCCCATAACATTTTTTGGTTTCTTTACTGTGTTATATTAATGCATTTCTTTACAACACAAGTGTCTATGATCTTAGCAACTTTGCTATTTTAAAAATAGAATTCCTAAAAGTGAGCAGCAGACTTCAAAATTAGAATGATTACACTTTTCTCTGTCCTATCCAAATCTTAAAAAAGCTTAATTCAATGATCATTTCAATTACACTTGGGGGATATTTAATGTTTTTTTCTTTTATATGCATAAAAGCAAAACAAGCAACAGTTTATTCAGTTACTGAGTAAATTCAGCTTTATGTTCCACAATGTATCAAAATAATAAATGGCTTAGGAGGCACTTCAAGATTATCTTAATGATATTAAATATAATTAGCAAGTGTTAAACAGTTAATGTTCTATTTTTCAATGTGAATACTAAATAGGTAATCTATTTTTTATTTTAAAATATAGACTATTTTCTTTTTTTAATTTTTTAAAGGGATAAAACAGAAAAAGAGAAATATTACAGAATTTCAAAAAAAACATAAACAGTAAGAAATCACTAGTTGATAAATTACATATTGCTCTTTTAGAAATAGTTGTTCAAGTTAAAAAATTAAAGCATACAAAATAGACATTCAAGCAGTCAGACAAGAACTAAGAAATATGGGTAACAATCCTGCACACATAAATATAGGAAATTTTAAAATATCTTTTTAATGCAGCAGATTTGATGTCAGAACTTTGCAAAATATCCTAAGTTTTTATAAAGGGTTAGGGAACAAAATAACTCTCTTAGAATGTCTCCACTGACAGTCAAATGATAATTTCACCCCAAGGAATTCAGAGTGCTTTCATAAAAGGTATTAAGAGATTAATATGATGTAATACTTCCATGTTTATCACAGTCACTGAGGGGTACTTAAATGTTGAGATTAGTATACTGTATTTTTATAAACATGATGCAAGTTTTCAAACAATTTGAATTACTGTTTAAATTTATAAAGCCCAAATAAGTGCAATGATTTATCCAAACATTGTTTGAGGCAAGTGCATACGCATTTGAGGAATAAAAATAATTACATATGTCCACTGTACTTCTCCCCTCAAATAATTATAAATAAGGTTTATTTATTTGTATAAAAATGAAAACATATTCCAAAAATATAGGTAAATAGTCATAAACATTTGGATCATATCAAATCTGTATATTTTTCCAGGCCAGATACCAGAGGCAATAGCCATGAACAACAAATCAAACATAATTAACAACAAATTCTTAAAGATCAGTCAAGCTTAAAGCAAATTACAAACTGGAAAATATGCTTCAGTATATTACAAAATGGCAAAATCTTTAAAGAGACACAAAGAATTAAGTAATAATTTTTTTGTCCATCAAAACTAAGATATTTTCCATTGTTTTAGAAAGCATGGTTAAGATGCAGAAAAATAGTACTAAAACACATGAGTGTAAATTATAGAATATTTTAGAAGGGCAATTTGGTGACAGATATTGAAAGCTTTTAAAATAATTATGCCATTTGCCTCAGTGATTTCAGTTTGGTGAGTTTATCCTCAAAATATAAAAATGTGTGGAAAGATTTAATTGCAAGTCTATTCATCACAGTGCTGCATGCACTTTTGAAAAATTGGAAAATTTTAAATGTCAAGCAATCAGGGATTAGACATATTATAGTTCATCCAAATAAAGGAACATCATGAAATTGCAAAAAAAAAAATGTTAACATGGAGAGGTGTTCCTCATGTATTTCAAAAATATAAAATGTTCCATACAACATTAATTTTATAAGAAATATATATATACTTAGAAAAAGTATCTGGAGCATAAGCACTACAGGTTTCACAGTTTTGTGTGATTTTTCTAGTAAGTAGAATTACCAATTATCTTCTGTTTTTCTCTTTTTCTTTATTACCCTGTAATTGATATGCACTACTTTGTAGGAAGAAGAGATAATAAAAGTTATTTTTATAAAGAAAAGTACAGATAAACAGTATGCATTTTATATCCTTTGAACTGGTAATGATTTATTGTTATATCAAATTGAAAACCACAGAAAATGAATCACATGTATTCATAAGACTACAGATTCACCCTCTCAGGAAGCTGACATTGAGTTTGCTAAGCATATAAAAAAATGAGAGCACAAATGTTGAGTGTGCTTGCCTTCCCACATTTCTCTAAAAATTTTCATAAATTTTCAAAGAAAGGAGGGAACAAATGTAAGCTCATAAATATTATGGCATATAAAATTCACTATTACTCAAAAATTCTATACCAGATTCTGAGTTGTCAGTTTTCTTGACCTACCTGGCTGGCAGTCAGTCTGTCTCTTTTTGTCTCTGGAATACTTGTCATGCATCCATCACATCAGTGAAAAATATATACCATTCTTCACAGGGAACACACCTGAGTATGTATTTTGTGTTCATTGATCTTAGTGCTGCATTATACTAACTAGATCAGATAGCCTTTTTAGCCAATTATATTTTATTTCATTGACAGGAAAAAAGATATGTGTATGGTATATAATATGATGTGTCCACATATGCATATGCGATAGAGTGACTTAAACAAGTTGTTTAATATGCATTATCTTCCTGAAGTAGTCATTTGTGTGTGATAAGAACAATTAAAATCTACTTTCAGCTATTTTCATCTGTATAACAGATTGCTATTAAGATTAGTTACCTTGATGCACAATATTTTCTTAAACTTACTCTAAAACTGACCAACATCTTCCCACTCTTACTAGCCCTGAGGCTCTGATAACTACCTTTTCACTTTGTTTCTGTCAGTTGGTTTTCTTTTCTGTATCTTTATGTTTTTTTTTTTTTCTGGTAAATTAAGAACTTGATTACATACCTAGGTGAGACTGAGTATGCAGTTATTCATCATGCATTAAAGTTAGTGTGTTAGCTTTCCACCACCATAACAAAATATCTGGCATAACAAACTTTTAAAGGAAATGGTTTATTTTGGCTCACAGTTTTGGAGATGATAGTCCATAAAAGATTGGCCTCACTGGGCTTGTGAAGAGGCAGCATGCCATGATAGGGAGCATGTGGTGGAGCAGAACTCTTCACTCCCTGCCTATGAAAGCAAGCAGGGAGGGTATTCCAATTTCTTTCAAGGATATGAACCCAGTGACCTAATGACCTCCCACTGGCTCCACCACTTAAAGGTGCTACCTTTTCCCAAGAGCATTGGTTAGGGACCAAGCCTTTAACCTATAGGTATTTGTGGGAAGGACACTTAAGATAAAAATTCTAACAACCTCTCTCTGAAATATGACAGAACAAAGCTTTTTCTACCTCTCTCTTTTGCTGTATTTCTAATTTAAAGTTTGTACCACTATGAAATGTTGTGAAGACTAAGCCTCTCAGACTAGATCCTCAACAGCTGAAATACTGTTCTCTAAATAGATGCATACATACATGTACATTTATATTCATAAAAATATGTTTATAGAGAGTGTTAAAACAGTATTTGAAAAATAAAGGAAATTATTAAGGGAAATTTTGGGTGTGTTTACAGTCCAATTATCAAACCACACAAATTTTTAAATTTAGGTCTCCTTACGTATCAGCTTTCTTGTTTCTGAAGCAAATCAACTGATACCCACAATTTACAGAAGGAAATGGCTTATCCAGCTCATGCTTTCAGAGGAGTCAGTCTCTTATCAGTGGGCACCAGGCAGGAACATTCTGCCAGACATCTGTGGTGTAACAAAGCTGTTTAATTCATGGCAACTGGGAAGCAGAATAGAGAAACAGAACCAGAGAGGAAAGGGCCTGACCAGATATGTGCACCAATGTTACATGTCTACAACCCACTTAGACACATCAAGAAGTGTTCTTTTACTAATCACTTGAGCATCACCTAAGTCAGTGGTGGCACATGTATTGCTTTTCTTATAAGACAAAAGATGTAGGCTCACCAGCGCTGGCCCAGGAAGAGTTTGGGACCACTAATCCCAGTGGCTGGGTGCCCACCCAGCCCCCTAGGACACTGGACTAGGCTCCAGAGGTTCCATGGACTTGAGTGGACTGTGCCCAGCAACCTTCATTCAATCAGGGGAGCCAGGCCTGTCACAAAGGGAGCCAGGCCCACACCTCCGCTGAGAGGTGAGTTCCAGCTCACTGGCACTGGCCCAGGAAGAGTTTGGGACCATTGTTCCTGGTGGTTGGGTGACCATCCAGCCCCTAGGACACTGGAATAGACCCCAGAGGTTCTGCAGTCATGAATGGACGGTGCCCAGTAACCTTCATTCAACCAGGGGAGGCAGGCCCACTGCACAAGAGGAGCCAAAGCTGTGTGAGTCCCAGTAACGGAGGGTGAAGGAGGTGATTTCCAACACATTCAAGGAAAGCTTTGGAACATCGCTAGAAACATGGAAATATAGGAAAATGACAAAAATGAAAGACCAAAATGCAATCTCAAACCTCCAGCCCATCCCAAGAAAGCCTAGGAGTCATGTACATAGAAGAAAATACTAATCATACACCTGAAATGCCTGAAATGATATCAAATGAAAAAAGAAACAGGTACAGGAAGCTATGAAGGAACACAAATCAGAAATAATCTCCCAGGTAAAAGAAGAAATGATAAAAGTGGTGAAAGAAATAGTGAACACATTTAAATAAGACACAGCTAAAAAAATAGAGGAACAAAGCAAAACAATAGAATCTATGAATAGACAGTATAAGAAGCAAACAGAATACATGAAGCAGATTCAAAGAGGTATACATGAATTGAAATCAAAAATTCTATTGAAAGTTGCAAAAACCACCTCAACGAAACTGAAGATAAAATCTCAGACCTCAAACATAAGATTGCAGCTAGTGAAAAGGAAAGATCTTTTAAAAATAACATGGAAATCAGGAAATAATAATTCAACAGCTGCAAGATGATGCAAAGAAAAACAACATAAGACTAATAGGGATAAATGAAAAAGAAGGGGACAACACAAATGATATCAAGAGGCTATTTACAGAACTAATAGCTGAAAACTTCCCAAACATGAGAATGGAAACTGACATACAGATTAGTGAAGCATATAGAACTCCAAATAGCCATAATCAAAACAAAAACTACAGCCAGATATATAATAATCACTATCCGAGAATTACAACATAAGAACAGAACATTAAGAGCTGTTAAAGAGAAAAGACATATCATCTATAAAAGAAAACCTATCAGAATCACAGAAGACTTCTCAGTACAAACAATGAAATCAAGAAGGGCATGGAGTGAAGTGTTTCACATCCTAAAGGAAAACAACTTCCAACCCAGACCGATGTATCTTGAAAAACTGTCCTTCAAAATGGATGGAGAACTAAGATACTTCCATGACAAAGAACAGCTGAAGAACTTCATGATCACCAAACCAACCCTACAAAGAATACTGAAAGACATTCTAGATACACATAGCAAAAACCACTAAGCAAGACAGACAATTAGGCAGAATGGAAAGGTAAAGATACAACATCAGAAAGATAACATGTCAACAATAAACCAATATATAACAGTTATAAACATTAATGTAAATGGCATCAATTAACCAATTAAAAGAAACAGACTGGCAGAATGGATCAAGAAACAATGTCCAACCATATGCTGTCTACAGGAAAACCATCTAACCCAAAAGGAAACTGATAGACTGAAATTCAAAGGATGGGAAAAAAATACTCCATGCAACAGAAACTTAAAAAAAAGCAGGGTTAGCTATTCTGTTTGCAGACCATGTAAACTTCAAACCAAGAATGATCCAATGAGATAAAGACCGACACTACATACTAGTTAGGGGAAAGCTTCAAGAGGAAGAGATAACAATCTTAAATATATATACACCTAATTCCAGAGCACCCACCTACACAAAGGAAGTATTGACAGAAATGAAGAATTAAATAGGCAGTAACAGTATTATAACAGGAGACCTTAACATGCCATTGACACAAAGGCATAGATCAACTAGACAGAAAATCAGCAAAGAAATAACAGAACTGAAACACACCTGTGAACAAATGGACTTGATAGACATATACAGTGTTCCATCCAACAACATCAGAATATACATTCTTCTCAGCAGTACCTGGGACATTCTCTGAAACATACCATATACTAGCCCACAGAACATAATTAAGTAAATGTAAAAGAACTGAAATTATCCTGTGCGTGATATCAGATCATAGCACCATGAAACTAGAAATTAATAATAAAAGTAACTGCAAAAAGCCCACAAGCACAGGGAAATTGAATAATACATGCTTGAGCAATCAGTGGGTCACAGAAGAAATTAAAGAAGAAATTAAACAATATCCACAAGCAAACAAAAATACAAATACAACTTACTGGAACCTGTGGGATGCAATGAGAGCAGCCCTCAGAGGAAAATTTATTGCACTGAGTTACCATATTAGGAAAACAGAATGAACACAAATAAACAACCTGATACTACAACTCAAACAGCTAGAAAAAGAAGAGCAAGCCAAGCCCAAAGCCAAAAGAAGGCAGGAAATTATAGAGATTAGAGCAGAAATTAATGTAATAGAGACTAAGAAAACAATACAAAGAATCAATGAATCAAAGAGTTGGTTCTTTGAAAGAATAAATAAAATTGATAAGCCCCTAGCCAACCTAATTTAAAAAAGGAAAGAAAATACTCAAATTCATGCAATACAGAATGAAAAAGGTGAAATCACTACTGACTCTGTGGAGATACAGAAGATCATCAACACCTATTTTGAAAACCTCTACTCTCATAGGTTTGATAACACAGAAGAAATGGACAGATTCTTAGAAATATATGAACCACCAAGGCTGGATCAAGATGTAAAACTGCTGAATAACCCAATTTCTATGAATGAAATTGAAAATGTAATTAAGTCCCTACCAACAAAGAAGAGCCCAGACCCAGACAGATTTACTGTGGAATTCTACAAGAAATATAAAGAAGACTTAGTGCTGACACTCCTCAAACTGTTCAATGAAACTGAAAGGGAAGCAATTCTCCCTAACTCATTCCTGGAAGCAAATATTACTCTAGTACCAAAACCTGAGAAAGACCCAACTAAAAAAGAGAACTACAGGCCAATCTCCCTAACGGACAAAGAAGCAAACATTCTCAATAAAAATTGGCAAACACAATGCAGCAAATCATCAAGAAGATTATACACTATGACCAAGTGGGATTCATCCCAGGCATGCAGGGATGGTTCAACATATGTAAATCAATAAATGTAATCCACCATATCAATAGAGCCAAAAGTAAGAATCACACGATCATTTCTAAAGAAGAGAAGAAAGCTTCTGATAACATGCAACATTCATTCATGATAAGAAAATGTACAAAAAATTGGAACAGATGATCTTTATCTCAATATGATAAAGGCCATCTATGACAAACCAATAGCTAGTATCATATTAAATGGCCAAAAACTGAAAGCCTTTAGTTTGAAATCAGGCACAAAACAAGGATGACCCTTATTGCCACTCCTATTCAACATAGTACTGGAAATACTAGCCAGAGAAATTAGACAAGAGAGAGAAATAAAAGGAGTAAAGATAGGAAAAGAGGAAGTTAAGTTATCATTATTTGAAGATGACATGATACTCTACATAGAAGACCCCCAAAACTCTGTTGAAAGACTCCTAGATATAATAAATAAATTCAGCAAGGTACCTGGATACAAAGTCAGTACTCAAAAATCAATAACATTCTTATACACTAACAACAAAATCACTGAGAGAAATAAGAGAAGCCACACCCTTCACACTAGCATCCAAAAAAATGAAATACTTAGGAATTAATCTAACAAAAGAAATAAAAGAGTTGTATAGGGAAAATTATAATACCCTGAAAATGAAATCAAAGAGAACCTCAGAAATGGAAAGACATCACTTGTTCATGGATATGAAGAATAAATATTGTGAAAATGGCCATTCTCCCAAAATTGTTATACAGATTCAATGCAATCCCAAAGAAAATACCACTAACATACCTCACAGATCTAGAGAAGTCACTTTTAAAATTCATCTGGAACCAGAAGAGTCAGAAAGAGCAAAGGAAATTCTAAGCAAGAAAGGCATGGCCAAAGGCATCACATTTCCTGACTTGAAGTTACATTACAAAGCTACTGTAATAAAATCAACATGGTACTGGAATAAAAACAGACTTGAAGATCAATGGAATAGGTTAGAAGATACAACCACAACTACAAACACACCACCTTATCTTTGATAAAGGGGTCAAACATATACACTGGAAGAATGATAGTATCTTTAATAAATGGTGCAGGAAAAACTAGCTATCCATATGCCAAAAACTGAAACTAGACCCATGCCTGTCACCATGTACTAAACTAAAATCTAGATGGATCAAAGATCTTAATACTAAAACAGAAACACCAAATCTGTTGGAAGACAAAGTAAGTAAAAATCTTGAAGACATAGAGGTAGGTAGAGAATTCACGAACAAGAACCAAGCTGCACGGAAAATACTTCCCAGAATCAATAACTGGGATCATGTCTTATTAAAGAGTTTCTGCATGTCAAAAGAAATCTGGAGCAGAGTGAAAAGAAAACCTCTCCTTCTCCCTCCCCTCCCCTCATTCTCCCTTCCCCCTACTCCTCCCCCTCCCTCTCTCTCTCCCCCTTAGAGAACTGTCCCTCAGACAAAGGACTTCTGTCTAGAATTTACAAAGAATTAAAAAAAAAAACAGACATCAGAAATTCAAAGGCCCAATCCAAAAATGGTCATCTGAGATCAACACACAGTTCTCAGATGAAGAAATATGAATGGCAAATAAATACATGAAAAAATGTTCATCACCATTGGTCATTAGAGAAATGTAAATATAAACCACACTGAGATTCCATCTCATTTCAGATAGAATGGCCAGGATCAAGAACACTACCAACAACAAATGCTGGAGAGGATGTGGGGAAAAATGAACTCTTCTGCACTGGTGGTGGGAGTGTAGACTGGTGCAACCACTGTGGAAGTCAGTCTTGAGATTCCTCAAAAAGCTGGGATTGACCCAGCTATTCCACTCCTAGGCATATTCCCAGAAGAACTGAAAACATCATACCACATGGTATATGTGCACCCATGTTTATAGCAGCACAATTTGTAATAGCCAGATCTTGGAAACAATCTAAGTGCCCATCAACTGAGGAATGGATTAAAAAATTATGGTACTTTTATACAATGGAGTACTACTCAGCTATAAAGAATGATCACATTGAGATATTTATAAATAAATGGATGCAACTTGAATCCATACTCATAAGTGAAACAAGTCAAACTCATGAGTATAAATGCCATATAGTCTCCCTAGTGTAAGAAATGGTAAGAATACATAAGATTTTATGGTAATCATGGTTCACCATTATATTGCTTTGAATAGCTTTATTCTGTTTTGTTTGATCTTATTATGTGTGATGGTATGAAGAGTTACTTTGAAGAAAAGACAATATGGCAGCCATTGCTGATATAATATTATCTTGCTCTGAAATCCTACCATGCTTTTGTTCTTCTATTACCATTGGTTCTATCATGTTGTGTCTTATTGGATATTTTTATTTAAAGAAAAAAATGAAATAGAAAGAGGGTAGAAATAATACAAAATTTCAAGAAAAACAAAAACAAAAACCAGTAAGAAATCACCAGTTGACAATTAGGTATTTTCCTCCTAGAAGTAGTTGTTCAAGTTACAAAAGTAAAGCATACAAAGTAGACATTTTAACAGTGAGACTGCAATCAGCTCTGTTCATCTATCCAACAAAAACTTAGTAATATGGTCATCAATCCTATACACTCAAACATACATGCAGTTATATCCTTTAGAATACTTTCCTCTCTCTTTTTTTAAAATAACTATAATCAATGCTATAACTGTTTAGAAGTTCTATACGTGTATAAGTCTCTACATCCATACCTAGTCTTTCTGTATTAGAGGGAAAAACAAACCAAAACATGTCAATAATACAAATTTCTAGAGAAACACGAAATGAAAAGGACATACAAAACCACAATACTAGGTGATCTATGGTAGTCACCATGATGTCTCCTGTTATTTTCAATAAAATTGTCTATATTGTCAGACATAGTATAATTAAACTTAGCAGTACTTAGCACTGTTAATAAAAACAAAACACTGGAGACATTATAGGATTTCAAAGGCAGTTAATAAACCAGAATGAGTATCTTATTGAATCCTGCCATCCCCAGAGTAGTTGCCCCTACTCCCAGACATGACACCCTCAAGTATACCAGATTCGAATAAAATCAGTCAAGACAAAACAGTGATATAGCCAATCTTCTCTACCTCATCTCTGCTATGCTATTTTTCTGTCATTGTTGTTTACTTTTCTCCTTCATTCCACTGTCTACCCCTTTCATTGGGCCTTTCTGCCATTGTTCCTGGAATCCTGGTGATTTTCTTCTCTCTCTCTAGAATGTCCTTCTGCATTCTTTGCAGGGTTGGGTTGGTCATCACGAACTCCCCCAATTCCTCTTTGTCATGAAAATACCTTTGTTCTCCATTAATTTTGAGAGACAGTTTTGCAGGGTACATCAATCTGGGTTGGAGGTTATTTTCTCTCAGGGCTTGGAATATTTCACTCCAAGTTCTTCTTGATTTGATAGTTTGCATCGAGAAGTCCACTGTAATTTTGATGAGTTTTCCTTTATAGGTAATCTGTTTCTTTTCTTTGACCACTTTTAATATTCTGTTCTTGTAATGGATTTCTGGGATCCTGACTATTATATGTCTGGGTGTATATCTGTTTTTTGTTGTAGCTGGCTGGAGTTCTGTATGCCTCATATATCTGAACATCACTTCCTATGCTTGGGAAGTTTTCCTTAATTATTTCTGTGAATAGCCTTTTTGTTTCATTTGTATTTGTCCCTGCTTCTTCATTCATATTTTTTATTCTTAAGTTATAAATCCTCTTGTCATCTTCTAGCCTTTGTATCGTTACTTCCTGGTTCCTTGTTATTTTTAAGAGATTCTTCCTTTCATGATCACACACTGCATATCTACCTTCAAGTTTTGAAAGCCTGTCTTTAGTTTCTGTTAAGAAGTTTTGCCAGTTTTCAATGGAGTTTTTAATTTCCTGATACTCTCTTTGGATCTGTTTCATGTATTCTACATTTTGTTTATATTCTTCATAAAAGGCTTCTCTCCTTTCTCTGGGTTCCTCTATTCTTCCATTTGTTTCTTCTTGAGGAGTATCCAGCATTTCTTTTATTAATCTTCTTATATCTTGCTTCTGATTTAGAATTTCAGATTTAAATACGTCGATGAGGTCACGGAAGTATTTCTTTATTTCTGTTGAGGCCATGTCTAATACTGGATGTTTGCTGCCCTCAATCTCTGCTTATTTTCCCTGGGTTGGCAGTTGGAGGCTTTTTGTTGTTTCTCTGTCTTGTCATGTTTCTGGTTTCTTTCAGGCAGGTGAGTGGTGGAGGTCTCCAGACCTTTATGTATTGCTTACAGACCCTCTGCAGTTTACTGGTTAGGGCAGTGCTGCCCTCTCCTGTTTGTTGTTGATCTGTGAGGTGTACACAGGGCAGGGTCAGTGTGGCTGGCCCCTCCCCACTAAGCCAATCAATGAGCGTCTTCAGCAGGTTAGTCTGTGCCCTGTGGATGTCACAG